>APFE031347471.1:0-32691 GCA_000404065.3 Pinus taeda
AAGTACGAAAGAAATCCAGTACTGAAACATCTGCATCAAAAGCCATGGTAGCAAGAGGATGCTCAAAGGAAAGAGGAGAAAAACCAAGGGGGTCTTCCAGATCTAAATCGAAGGGAAAGAAGTGTAAGGCAAAATGTTGGCACTGCAATAAAATTGGACACTTGAAGAAAGACTGTTGGAAACAGAAAGAATCTGATAACCCGAAGAAGGAAGTAAATCAGGTCGATTCAAGTATGATAGATGAAGTTTTATCTGCTGAAGAATTATGTATGATAGATGAAACTTCACGTGAATGTAATGTCTCTCAGGGTTTAGAAAGTTAGCTGTTAGACTCTGGTGCTTCTCATCACATGTGCCCACATAGAAATTGGTTTACTTCATATGAAAATGTAAACGGTAGTTCTGTGTTTATGGGTAATAATGTGTCATGTCAGACTGTTGGGATGGGAAATATCAGGATTAAGATGTATGATAACACAGTTAGAACATTAACTAGTGTTAGACATGTACCTGATTTGAAGAAAAAATTGATTTCTTTGGGAGTGTTGGATTCAAATGGTTATAAGTTTACAAGTTAGGATGGCGTCTTGAAAGTCTCTAAAAGAGCCCTAGTGGTTATGAAAGCAGAAAAGGTTGGAAATCTTTACAAGTTAAAAGGAAGTACTCAGGTCAGTGAAGCAGCGGTTGCGTCAGAAAAGGAAGAAGCAGGTACTCGTCTATGGCATTAACGATTAGGTCATATGAGTGAGAAAGGTCTTCAGATACTGATGAAACGTAAATCTCTTCCCGATTTGAAATCCTTGAAGCTAGATTTCTGTAAACATTGTGTGTATGGAAAACTATGTAAATTGAGATTTAAAGTTGGAAATCATAATAGTAAAGATATTTTAGACTATATTCATTATGATGTGTGGGGACCATCCCCTGTTGTGTCATATGGAGGTCCTCTATATCTTTTAATGTTTATTGATGATTTCTCCTGTAAAGTTTGAGTCTTTATGCTAAAAAGGAAAGCTGATGTATTCAATGTCTTTAAACAATTTAAAGCAATGGTAGAGAAAAGAATAGGCAAATCTATTAAATGTTTAAGAACTAACAATGGTGGTGAGTTCACTTCAATTGAATTTGAACAATACTGTAAGGATGAGGGAATTATTAGACACAAAACTGTTGTTTATACTCCTCAGCAAAATGGTGTTGTTGAGCATATGAATCGGACTCTTATGGAAAAAGCCAAAAGCATGATCAGCAATGCTAACTTGCAAAAGGAGTTGTGGGCAGAAGCAGTATCTACTACTTGTTATTTAGTTAACAGATCACCTTCAGTAGCAATTAATTGTAAAATTCCTAAAGAAGTTTGGACAGTTCAATCTTGTGATTATTCACATTTGAGGATATTTGGCTGTGATGCTTATTCTCTTATTCCTAAAAATCAGTGTTCAAAATTAGATCCAAAATCGAAATGTTATGTCTTTGTTGGGTATGACTATGTAGTGAAAGGATACAGGTTGTGGGATCCTACATTGCGGAAGATAGTCATTAGTAGAGATGTAAATTTGATGAATATTCTCTTTTAAAATCAAATGTTGAAAGAATTGAACAAGAACAGGTATCGCCAAATCAACGAGTTCAGTTGGAGGCTAGACCTTTCGGTGACAGTAAAAAGGAAGGAGAGACTTCTGGAGAAAAAGGTGTTGAAGACACAAAGGAAGCTGTTGAAGCTTTTGAACCAGTTCAAGTTTCTGAACTAGTTCAGCAACGAGTCGCTCTAAGAAGGTCTACAAGGGAAAGAAAAACTCCCAAAAGGTATGAAGATTCTGCTTCATCTTGTGCTTTGATTACTGAAGATGGGGAACCTTCTTCTTATCAGGAAGCAGTAGATGATACAGATAGCGAAAAATGGAAAACGACTATGGAAGAAGAAATGGATTCCTTAGCCAAGAACAATACCAGGGATCTTGTAGAGCTTCCTGAAGGGAGAAGTGTTGTTGGATGCAAGTGAGTCTTCAAACTGAAACAAAAAGTTGATGAAAGTATCGAAAGGTATAAGTCGAGACTGGTAGCAAAAGGGTACTCTCAGGTTGAAGGTATAGACTTTCATGAGATTTTTTCTTCAGTTGTAAAACTTGTTTCTATTCGTACTGTGTTGGCACTAACTGCATTACTTAATCTTGAGTTAGAACAGTTAGATGTTAAAACAACTTTTCTACATGGTGATTTGAATGAAGAGATATATATGGAACAGCGAGAAGGTTTTGTACAAGGTCGCAGCAGAAGAGTAGTTTGCAAGCTCAGGAAATCATTGTATGGTCTGAGGCAGTCTCCTAGACAATGGTACAAGAAGTTTGATTCCTTCATGGTGAGCCAAAACTTTATAAGAAGTGAGTATGATCAATGTGTATACTTCAAAAGTTTCAATGGCATATTCATTAGCTTAACTTTGTATGTTGACGATATGCTTATTGCAAGCAAAAGCATGGAAGAGATCAACAAGTTAAAGGCTCAGCTCTCTAGGACGTTTGATATGAAGGATCTTGGAGTAGCAAAACATATCTTGGGCATGGAGATACACAGAAACAGAAAAAATGGTAAGCTTTGGTTATCACAGCAGAAGTATGTGGAGAAAGTACTTGAAAAGTTTTCTATGAACAATGTGAAACCTATTAATGTTCCACTAGCTTCCCATTTTAAGCTTTCTTCGGTTTTGAGTCCTAGAACTGATGAAGAAAAGCAGTATATGTCTCATGTACCATATGCAAATGCTGTAGGCAACTTAATGTATGTAATGGTATCTACAAGACCTGACATTTCACATGCAGTTGGAGTTGTTATTAGGTTCATGGAAAATCCAGGTAAAGAACATTGGCAAGCAGTGAAATGGGTGTTTCAATATCTAAGAGGCATAAGTGACCATTGTATCATCTTAAATGGTAGTGAAGGATCAGTCTACGGATATGTAGATGTTGATTAAGCAGGTGATTTGGACAAAAGAAGATCTACTATAGGTTATGTCTTTACTCTTGCAGGTGGAGCAATTAGTTGGATGTCAAAGCTTTAAGAAACAATTGCGTTGTTCACTACCGAAGCTGAATATATAGCCGCTTCAGATGCTAATAAAGAAGCAATCTGGTTAAAGGGTCTGCTTGATGAGATTGGAAGGACGCAGGAGAAAGTGAATGTACTTTATGACAGTCAAAGTGCTATTCACTTGGCTACAAATCCTGCTTATCACAGGAGAACCAAGCACATTGATGTAAGGTATCATTTTCTGAGACATGTGATCGATGGCGGAAAAGTACCTCTTCAAAAGGTCAATACGCGAGAGAATTGTGCAGACATAT
Source organism: Pinus taeda (assembly GCA_000404065.3). Lineage (NCBI taxonomy): Eukaryota > Viridiplantae > Streptophyta > Pinopsida > Pinales > Pinaceae > Pinus > Pinus taeda. The sequence continues at coordinate 3,342 of APFE031347471.1, forward strand.
TCACAAAGCTAGTTACAGTAGAGAAGCCGTGATGGTGTTTAACTTCTCTTGGATTGCAGAAAAGATGATAAATGGGCATGGGCAAGGGATTAGAAAAATTGTTGTCAAGGTGGAGTTTGTTGGAAGTTTGACAATGAATTATGTAAAGTTGGGTAAAAATGTAACTAGTTAGTTTTATACCGAAATAGCAATTATGTAACAAAGGAGGTTTGTATAAAACTAGTGAATGCCCGAGAATTGTAATCGTGGAGAATCATTGTTGAATTAATAGAGATTCCAATCCCTTGCCCAGTGGATGTTTCCTTGACACCTTATGAAGGTTTTACCACGTAAATCCTGTATGTTTATGTGTGTGTTTGAATTCAATTTTTCGACTCTGTTATATGCTTTTCTTGATCAATTTATAACTGAATGTATGTGTAGTTTCTTTCTTCATTTCCCTATTCACAAGCTTTAGCATTATCAACAACTAAACCAAAAATTTGGTGATGAAAACCGTTCTTTCATTCATCGCTCTGAGAAATACTATCATAGCTTTAGCTATCGCAACAATGAAACTAAGAATTTGTTTGTGAAGCCATTATTTTGTAAAGAATGATCAAAGATTTTGAAGGAACAAAATTGGGACATAGGCATACATTATGATGTAACGTAAAAAATCCTGAAAGGAAATGGTAAAAAAAAGTACATTCATTAGTCAACACAATGAGCACAAAATTGGGACATAGGCCTACATTATGATGTAACGTAAAAAATCCTGAAAGGAAATGGGAAAAAAAAGTACATTCATTAGTCAACACAATGAGCACTGGACGTGCTGATGTTTCCTCCGATTGATGATGTTTCCTCCTTAGATTGCTCATACATAATACATGAAAATTGCATATGGTTCTGTGTATCCGTCCAGCATAACGTACTCCACGGAATCTAGATAGAAGAACCGAGCCAGACATCGATGTAAGAAGACGACGAGCCTATAAGGAGTTGGACTGTTAAGTTGGAATATTATGAGAGTTGGACTGTTAAGTTGGAATATTATGAGAGGTTGTTTAAATGTCATTTTTTAAAAATTTCCTGGTTTATTTTTAATCAAATTTATTTAAAAATAAAATAAAATTTCGAAGTTGTTAAAATTTAAATGCCTCAGAAAATAGGCAATCAGAAAACCAATTCTTTTCATACAAATGAAAAGAAAATTTAACTGCATTTTTTTAACGAAGTTCCAACAAAAAAATTCTCCAAATTCCAATAAAAAATCTATGAGAAATTTCAAAAAGATCACACATAAAACTACTCCTTAAACCTCCTTAAACCATATGAAACATATTCCAAAGAAATGGAGATCGATATTCCGTTGACAGGTGCATTGAACACGAACACGCTATTGGGTGTCACTCCTTTTTGTTTGATTTTTTACATAGCAAAGTTTGATAAGCAATTAAGAGTACAGGCTGGGATGCCATAGGCTTCATCCACGTTCCATGACAACGAGATTACATATATATAATAAAGTGTTTTATTCAATAAAAACTACGAGCAACCTTTCCCTACCTAAATTTAAAAAGATAATTTTGTGTTTTAGTTGGCGCAGGTATAACACGTGCCCTAAAGCGGGACAACATTTTAGGTGGCCTTAATACACATGGATTAAAAATAATTTGAATGGGTTTATTGGCCTCAGATCGTTATCTGTAATCTTTGAATATTATGATAATTGAAGATACGCTTGAGTCGTCGAATCTCTCCGTAGTTTTACGATATCGACTTTCTTTATAGCTTTTTCACTTACTGTTATGCTTAGAAACGTGCGTGAAGGTTAACTTTTGTTGAAGACAGATGTTCAGAGTGGTATTGTTTATTGGTAATTTCATATCAGTTGAATCTATATTGGAATTTTATAAAAGCTTAAAGTACTTTAATTACAATTTCCAACAATTCTCCGTTCATCTTAACTAACCCAAGTATTAGAGGCCTAGGCTACTAAGATTGAAAAAATTGGGTCCGCATTTCCAGGGTAAGACCACCCAGGAAGTAAGGTGTCCAGAATGACTGCCGTGAGATCTTTGATGACAGCACATTAGTCATTTTCCTTTCTTCTGCCGAGATAGTCATTTTCCTAGTGTAGGGATTTGAATTTAAAGTTGATATTTATAATTTGCTCAGAAACAATATTGTTTAATAATGAAAATAATTGTATATTTTATATTTTTATATTTTATGGTATGTTATTTTATATTTGAAATGCAATCTTATTTATTGAAAATATCTTAATTTATATTTTCATATTTGAAATACGACATTTAAATTATCAAGAGAATTTTAAAAGATTTCTTCGAGCTTTATAGTGCTTTATTAATGTATCTTTTATTGGAATTAAGAAGTGATAAAATTTGAATTAGCAATGTGACCATGTTTGCATTTAAGAATTTTTGTTGTTGTGTGAGATATATTTTATTAGAGAATAAAGTGATACATTTATATATATTGCATTATTTATAGCTTTTAATGAATTAAGAAAATATTATAAGAAATGAAAAATAATTATCATAAATTAATTTCATAAGGTGATTTAGAAATGAAAGGTTCTTATGATTCTAGAAAAAAAATGTAGTGTGATGTCATAATTCAAATATTTATTTACTTATGATAAATAACATTTGTAAAATGCATGTTGATGCATCTGTTAACTTTTGAGACCAATATACATTAATAAAGAGTATACAAAGTGTGATTGGAAAAAATAGTACTTTATATTTTTAAAGAGAAGATTTAAATTATTAAGAGAATTTTAAAATATTTCTCAGAGTTTTATAGTGCTTTATTGAGGTAGTTTGCAAGATGGTAAGTGGGATTTCCTATGATATTGGCAATTAGTATACAAAGTGTGATTGGAAAAAATAGTACTTTATATTTTCAAAGACAAGATTTAAATTATTAACAGAATTTTAAAATATTTCTCAGAGTTTTATAGTGCTTTATTGAGGTAGTTTGCAAGATGGTAAGTGGGATTTTCTATGATATTGGCAATGGGTTTTCTGTAGCTTTTTTGTGTATTTTTGTGGCTCCATAGATTCTAGGGGTGTATGGGTCGTTTTCTATTAGGTTTTTGATGTTATGTTCTTTACTTATTTTTATCAAATTTTGTATATTTATGGAAATCTTTTATGGGATTTTGTTTTAATTTAATGTAACAACTATTGTTGGTGAGGTGGTCTATCATCTTTTGATTGTAATCGTTTGTGTTCATGACGATGGTTGCACCACCTTTGTTAGCTTTCAGGACCACAATATCAAGGTTTTGGTTTAAGGTTTTGAGTGCTAAATGTTTTTGTTTAGAAATGTTGCTTTTGGGAGGGCATAATTTTCTAAGTATGATGGAAGTCATGTCTGATAGTTTCCTTAATATTGTCAGGTAATTCCTTGATCCCATATTCAATGTTGCAAAGAATGTCTTCTTTGAAAATGGGGCGTGAGGAAATGGCAAAATTTAACCCTTTTTCAAGGAGATTAAGAATGTTCCGGTCAATTTGGTTGCTGGACAAATTCACGACATGTTGGTTTTGTGAGGTGGGTATCATTATTACTGTTCCTATATTGTTATTTTTGCTGTTGTGTTCAACTGTGTTCGCCTCGCACTCTTTCGAAGCCTGCACTGGTTTAGTTGCGATATCCAATAGGGTTGTGTTGTTGCTGCTTTCTATGCCCTCGCTGACTTCTCAAAAGTGTGATGGGAAAAAATAGTACTTATCACAGTTAGTGAAAACATGAAATTATTTTATTTGAAAATATATATTGAAAAAGTATTATTATAAAATTTTGGTGAATATACATGTTATGCTCTAGGTTTATTAAGTAAAACTTATATGTATTTCACCAAAAAATTGAAAATCGTGATATTTGTTGAGGAATTAAGAGATCAATAGTTCTTGTAGGTCAAGCTATAGAGCTGTCAATATTTCTCATTAAAGACCGATAAACTTCTATGTATAAACTTTTCTATGTATATGGAGGGGTCAAATTTATTTCAAATAAAAAAATTAGTTCCAAAGAGATTATTGATACAAGTGTTTGATGCAGTCTTTCCTAAGGGTGATTGTTCATCCGTTCAAGGCCGTATGCTTTTTCATTAAAGCTATTTTGGTTGAAACTTTATACAAATTGGATATTAATACTCAAGTTATAAGTAATGGCAATGCAATTTTAACCAAAATACCACATAAGTGGTAGCATGATGTTATGGTATCATATGATGGGATATCGAGGTATAAATAATCGATAAGCATTTTTCACTAAAAGAATAGTATATCGAATTCGATAACCTAAAGGATTCTTTTGGGTTTTGTAAGGTATATCTACTCAAAACTAGAAAAGTGTTCATTTAAACCGGAAAGGAATCACCACCGTAAAGTGTGTATATTTTTAGTGTAAAATGATAAGCAGCCAAATATTAATTGATTGTTATCTAACCGACATTTAAGTCTTGGATGATGACCTACGTTAAGTGCAAAAAAATTAAGAAAGATGCTTGTGCATGTGTGTAATGTATTTGAAGTACGTTGCACTTACCAGAATTATTAGTTATCCAACTTTGATATTCTTCCTGTTTTGATATTCCAGTTAATACATGATTAATCATTTTATTACGATATTGTTAAGTGCGTCGAATTTAACTCTCTTTTTTTCCGCAAGCATTTTGAGAGCTAAATCAAGAAGATAACCTGTCTCATTAATTTTCCAGTGCACAGATTTGAACTAATCATGTGTTGAATTCTAGTATCTACCTCTTGCAGAAATATTAAGATAACTATAACATTGAACCAAATAATTCGGTAACGTAAACGTTATTTCATCTACTGCCAAAGAAATACTAAGATTGCTTTAACCTTATCAACAATGAAACCGAAAAAAAGGGTAATGAAAACCGTTCTTTCATCTACCGCTCTTAGAAATACTATGGCAACTTTAGCTTCCAGCTATGAAACTAACAATTTGCTTATGAAACCATTCTTTCATGTCTACCTTTCTAACAGCATAAATACAATAAAAACAATGTTTGATTTAACGAGCTAGTAGCAGTTTCTCAGTTTTACAATTTGAATTAGTTGATGTTTAGCTTAATTTTTAGAACTAACATATGACTCTTGAGAGGATCGATCAAGTAATTTAATAAATGTGCGTAACTCAAGAATTAATGCGATTATCATAGTAGTATGGTATCATCAAAGAGAAACTATTAATGAGGCATTGTTTTCATTAATAACTTATTTAAATTTTGTTATGTGTAAATGCACTTAAATGGGTATAAAGTTCAAAGCTACACTGTGTGAGAGATTGATGTCAGATGGATATATGTTATTTTCTTAGTTAATTGTACAAGATATCCGTGTTATTTGTTTTTTTCAAGAATAGAAAATTCTCTCATATTGAATTTAATTCATATTAACAACACATTTTGTCATCAGCTGTTTATAATTTTTAATCAATATATGTTTTCTTGTTGTCTTAATTCAATTGATATGTCATGAATTTACTTAAATGCAACTAACCATTTTATACCCCTGGGCAATATATATTTCTTCTCGTCTTAATTCACATGTGATGAATTTACATGTGAACTTACATAAAGTATAAATCGCCTTAATTCACATGTGATGAATTTACATGTGAACTTACATAAAGTATAAATCATTACGAGTGGTCCATAAGATGTGAAGGGTAGGAATAACCTTTTTATACCCTGGGAAATATATATTTCTTCTCGTCTTAATTCACATGTGAATTTACGTAAAGTGTAAATCATGACGAGTGGTCCATAAGATGTGAAGGGATGTGAAGGGCATGAATTACCATTGTAGCAGAAATTTTATACATCTTGAATGCAATTTATCTGCTCCATTGTTGTACATGCAGACAATCTAAATAGCCATTCAGAATCTTTTGTAAGTGGTGAAGTTATAGGGCTAATTTTCAGTGTACAAGTGAAATACAACGAGCAAGCAATTAGGATCAACTACATTAGGGTAAAATAAAGTTGGAATAATGGGCAGCCCGGCTGCATGGCACATAATGGTATCCTAGTCTAGGCAATTTATATTAAAAAAAGGAAATATGGTATTTAGCTTTTTTCCTATCTATGAAAGTTTTAAATATGTATTTGTAATCTCTTTAAAAAGCTATCAAAACCTTATAAAATAAACCTTATCAAAACCTTATAAAATAAACCTTATCAAAACCTTATAACCTTATAATAATATAAGTTAATATTAGAATCTTTTATCTTATCTGATTGCGTTTAATTATTACTTCTCAGCAAAGTTTGTAATATCCGCCTCAGAGGTGAGGCTCTCTAACTCTCACATAGCCTCACCTCCGATCAATTTCAGATCAAACAAGACGGGCTGCGGGGCAGCTAGTCCCTGCCCCAGCCCGAGGTCGCGAGAAAAGGTTCTTGAGTTAGCATGAAGTAGTATCAGTGGAAGGTTGAGTTAGCATGAAGTAGTAGCAAATCTCCAGATGACTCTTTTCTGGGAATAATAGTTCTCTGCTTAGAGTCCATGGCACTATTTTCTGACCAACTGAAAAGGAACACAATCACACTTCCTTGAAAATGCATTGTTGCTTTCATTGTTTATCTCATGCCTTAATTTATCATCTTCTCCAAGGGAATTTTTAGCCTCATAACTTGTCAGTGACTCGTTGTGAACTTTTCCAGTACTCGTCTCTGAAGCAGTCATGCTAGAAACGTCTTTTTGAAGGAGAGAGCACATGGAGTTAACTCTTGCAATGATTGATTGCTCATCAAACGATGCTGATAGCATAGAATCACCAAGTAAATGTTGAGCAATTTCATCAAGAATCCTTTTGTGTGAAGACAAGTTGTTTTCCCCTGTAGAAACAGAGTTGCAAGAATGTATCTGCTCTTGAAAACATAAGCCTATCTGATTTGCCAAGGTACTCATAGATGTTGAGAATGCTAACTCAGATTCTTCGTGCACTGAGACATCGAAAGGTCCCAATGATCGCATCTGCTCCCACTGTGTGGCACTTTTCATGTTCACCTCATCACTATCACTGTTGCCATTATCTTCAATAGTATACGAGTCCATTACTGATGTTAAACGAAATGTCACTAGTTTTAATACAAAGAAAAATACAACTTTTGAACATGGAAAGCAAATCGAGTTCTTTTAAGCAATATCCTAAATTTATTTTCTTACAATAATAGCAAACATTTCACTAATTCATATCAACTGATGAATACCAGTAACTAGCCTTTATAGACCATGTCACATACCTGAACTAGGCGAAGGTGTTTCATGAGGTGTAGCCTTAACTCTAATTGTACTGATTTCAGAATCAAGTGGTTCAAATTTTGGAACCAGTGTCTGAGCCACTGGTGGTGCTCCATCTGGGAAACATCAGAAGGGTGCCAGATACTCCTTCAATTGATTAAACTGCGTGAAAACATGAGACCCATTTTCTTGTGCTTTCACATAGCTCGACTGCTCATCCTGGTCTTGAAACACTATGCTTTTAGAATCAAAAAGTGGAGAAGCGTCGCTAAGGAAACCTTTCTTACTAAGCAAGTTTAACCGAGGGTCACATTGTATAAGCTTTTCATAATGCCTGTTCAGCAGCCCGTGAGGACACTGTAGAGACGCAATTAGGGTACAATGTTCCGCATACTTGCGGCTGTGAAAAAACATATATGAATCATAATCATTGTTGAATTGTAAATCATACAAATTGCATAATCTGATCTGGATCACACATACCTGATGTCCAATGCAAGTATAGGATCAATTGGATAAGCAATTGCATGAAATGGTTGCACACTAGGGAGAACAGAAAGCTACAAATGGAACAAAAAATACATGTCAAAACGTATGTATAGCTACAGCTTGATTCACAAATAATAGATCACCTCACGGTATAAAAATATAGCCATATACCTGTCTTTGTAAGCAGAGGCAAGGTTTGCATGGCCTTCAGCCATGGTAGGTCACAACTCGTTTCTGATCTTGAATTGCTTCACTAACATGACCAATCTCTTTAAGAGTGTTTCCTCTGTTTACAAGACCATCAGCTGCCATTGGATCTATTCGAAGAACTTCATTATAGCAACCAATAGCTTCTGCATGAAACTTTCGTCTCAACAGATCTAAAAACAGAATAAAATGAAATATTAATCGTGTAACCAAATGATGATATTTTTATTTAGTTTACCATTCCACTTGTCGTGGGCCCCATTTGACTTGTCATCATGATCACCATGCACAGTGCCATATCTGCATGTATGACACATGCCTCTTCGCAGCCTTTTAACCTATTAACCTAAATGCCAACATGCCTACATGCATACCAAATGCCTTACGATAAACACCAACATGCCTGCACGCATACCAGATGCTTTATTTTCGCATAGAGAAATCATCACCGAGGAGATACGTGGGATTTATAGTACGCCACGAACTTGTTCACGACAGGGACGAACTTGTTAAACTAAGGTAGCACATGATATACCTCAGGCAACATAATTGTAATTAAAATGAACTATTGAAAGGTCGATGGTATTAGCCATGACTTGAAAAACCACGGGTGAATTGATTTACAATAAGGTTAATCTAAGTTTAGTTTTGCATATACATTGTATTAATAAAGTTGGATGGTTCTCGAAACTCTGAGACACACATCCTGGTGGCCACACTTCCCAACCACCACCTAGAAGCGACCTTGCAATGGAACCCTACGGTGCTTATTTGATGATCATGGTTTACCGAGGTAGGGTTAGGCTAACTACCTGTTGGGTTGATGCTGGTGTAATTCATTCACTCCGTGTCTGAATGGAACGTGGCTCTAAAATTTTTCTTTGTGCAACTAGTTGTCTGAGACAAAAGGGCATCATACCACTGCATCTTTTTAGTGTTATCGCAGTTAACCTCTCCTTTGCTTCGGGTTATCCACACATATGTATTTATTTATGGAAGAAAGCCCTCGATTTCTCTTCCTTGGTGACTATTCTTAACAAATGGAGTCCTTCCCTCCATGGAAACTCAGGTAAGCTCTCCCTAACTTGTTTGAGTTATTTGATGAATTTTTTCCTTTAATTTCATGCAATGGTTTAAACCCTAACAGGGTATTTACCTCTTATTGCATGCGGAGAAACATGGTTACAAAGTGGCTTCCAAAGGAATCAGTTCAATGGGTTTACCCAGTCTCATTTGTCCTTCACTTGCAGGTTGGAAATTGAACAAAACGTTGATTTCTTTCTATGTTTTGGCATGCCTTGCTTGCTCTCTAACAAATATTGGTTCTCCGAAGGTTGTTTATGAAACCATAAAAGTGGGTTTCCGCTAATTGTGTAATGTTTTCAAGTGTTGGCTGGCCTCAGCGTTGTATTGTTGTTTATTGAACATTTTTTAAGTTCCAGGCCCTAGGCTTTTCTATAGCTATGACACTCGCAAGAGAATTTTTTTATTTTTTGATGATGCAATTGCACTCAAATTCGCCCAGAATTCTGAGCATATTCAGGTTCAAAACAATTGCACGCCCTTCTATTTTTTGCACCCTTCTGCACTCTGCAGTAATCATTTGAACTAATGTTGGAGCGTTGTGGACTCTGATAAATCCACGCTTGGCTGCATTCCCAACATTCGATCTTAGGTGTTTCAACTAGGGTGAATTCCTCTTTGCCGCACCTTCCTGAATCTTCAAAATATCTTTGAATTTCATAAGAAATGTTAAGGGCCTTTTGAAAGTGATCCTACTACCGATACCATAAGTGCATTAGGTTGCACTAGGTTGATATCTAATGAATACTGAATGTTTTTTCGTAAAAGGGAAAACGTTTAACCTAATTTTAAAGAAAGTCTGCAGTTAGAATGTGAACAGCTGATCTTGACTTTATGGATTTTCTTTCAGGTTCTACAGAGATGAATACGACTGTACTTTCTAATCGAATATTGTTGTTGAAAACTTGAGACGGGTCAAGCTTGATTCTTACCGCAGAGTTTGAAGGCTTCTTTCTGTGATAAAGGGGAGTTCAGCTGTGATTTATAAGGATCTAAGGTTTGAAATTCCCTTTTTTTGTATCGATTTGTCACAATGCTCTTGCTATTTTTAATTAACATTCGCTGAAAAACGACACAGATCGTTAATTCCACATGGACTCTGAGTAACCCTGTGCAAACATCAACAAGAATAGAGTAAAGATACGCTAGTCCTTTATATTTTGTTTTCTAATGGTTTGTATGTATTTAAAGCAAGGAGATTTACTCGAAACGTTAGTCTTGTAGTAGAGGATCCAAAGGAGAGGGCTTCGGCCTATTGCTTGGACCTACTATGTTGGAGTTGGCAAGATCAGGCGCTGAGGCGCCTGAATCTCCTGCTACTGACTGGCTATCAACGCCTGCATCCGAGACTGCTATGTCCTGGTGATCAAAACCTGATTGGGGCGTATGTGATGCTACAAGGTAAAACAAAGGTAGAAAGTCAGCACAAGTTCAGCAAGATTCTATCAAGTAATATATCAAGGGAAAAGACCTACTGTGTTGGAGCTCGCAGAATCAGGTGCTTCAGCGCCTGAATCTCCTCGTGCTGACTGGCTATAAAATAGATTAAATTTCTTTTAGAAAAAAACAGAACTAGTAAAAATAGATTAAATGTTTCTAGTGATTTTACCATGTGATTTTATGTCTGAATGCATTGGTAGTTAATTCCAGGAGCAGAACAGGGCCAAGCAGAACGACCAGGACGAAAATAAGCACCAGTGCACCAGTGTAAGTAGCCGCCCCAATTGATGATCCAAGAAGAGGAAAACTGATTAATTTCAGAGCAAAACCATGATCAAGAAGAGGAAAACTGATTAATTTCAGAGCAAAACAACATCAAGAAGAGGAAAACTGATTAATTTTAGAGCAAAGCAAAACCAACAAGAAATGAAGTGGCTCGCATCGAATACAAACTGCGAGGCATGGGTGTGGTGATATAAGAAGGAATGGAGGTGCATTAGGTTGACACCACACCAATCCATGCAGAGAGCCATATGTGCACTTGATGTCCTGATTTGATTTGGTGGTGTGTCATTTGATATATTAATCAAATAAACATTACCAAACATTACCAAACATTACCAAGTATCCACATAACATTTAATGTTTACTGATTAATGCTAGCATTAGTTTCCTTTTTCAGAATATTCATGGAATCCATAAGTTAAATGAACGTTTATCCTAAGTTTGCCCAGATCCTGGCCTCGATATGAGGCCAAATAAGATCTTTAAAATTCTTAGTGGTTGAAATTTTCGTATTGGTTAAAAAAAAGTGATTTTTGAAATATAAACATGAAACTTACGTTAACGAATTCAGTTCGTCCCTTGGTTTCTGTGCCTATTAATGAAAATGCTACCAATCGATTACTATAGTCCCTGCAGCCCGAAGGGGCAGGGACTAAAGCATATGCAGAGAATGATCAAAGATTTTGAAGAAAGAAACTTAGAACATAGGCATACACTTATGAAAAATCTTCGGGAAATTGGAAAAAAAATATGTACGCTCATTGGTGCCTGATCTAGAGTATGATTAGTCACACCAAAATAACAAATCAGTAGTATGTTTACAACTTGAATTAGATCACGTCGTTAAAGAAAATATATCTGTAATCTTTTACATCAGCACTTGTGGTTGCCAAAGCATTTCCCAGTGCCAACAACACCTGTACTATAAATACAAAAAACAGGCAGATGAACATTTCTTTGGAGTTCTCTTTAAAGAACAAAAAGCCATTTTGGTAGAGCTTTAATTGGTTGCGAGATCAAAGAGAGTAGGTTAGAATGTCCAACAACGTCACCCGAATTCTAATGAAAGCTTTATACAATTCCTTGATTTTACTATCCAGTGCAGCCATCCCTTCATCCAAATCTCTCATGCATTGCTTCAATGTGTCCACTAACTCTTTCACTTTTGAAGGTTCATTTCTGGCCTTGTGCTGTTTGTCCGCCAATAAATCGTACAACTGCTTCACTAAAGTATCTGTCCTTTCTAACTCATGCAATAGAAAGCGAGAACCCTTGCACTTGTTGCGATTCCTCACCCTTGCAAACAAACTACAGAGGTGGGAAGAGCGCCGCTCTAACACGCGGGGATCACTTTGTCCATGGAAAAATTTCCTCGGCAGTTCGAGTACGAGGGAGTTGGCTACTGTTTCAAACACAGAAGCGGTGCAGCCATTGAGATTACCTATATCCTTTCGTAAATCACCATCCGATCTACTCAGTCCTGAAGCTATAACCTTTTCAACACAAACCTTTACTCTCAATCTTGAAATAGTGGTATTGCATTTCACATTAGCATTCATGATGGCACGTTTGCATTCGGCCAACCTATTGGTTGCTCTTACAAGTGGGATCCGATTCATCTTGCTGATGTCCATCCCTGCATGATCCACAGAGTGAATGGCGATTTGAAGCAACATGTGGTAATGTTTCACATCAGCAATGTTATCGCTCACGGTATTGCACATATCAAGAAGCTTCACTATGTCTTTCAAGCCATCGTTAACCCACTTGGAATTGGAAATAGCGAGAGAGTGAACATTGGTATATGAGAGAATGGCATCCAGAGAAGCAACCAAGCATTGCGCTGAAGGATTGCTTAAACGAATAATAGAGCCAACGGCTCCCATTGAGTTTTCTTGATCTGCAGTATTAAGAAAGGTGTAGACTGTCTTTGCATCGCCCTTTGGTAATGCCACTGAAACTCCTGAAATCGATGGATCGATGGAGAGAAGAAAAGAAAGGATGGATTATAAAGATAATAATTGGATGAATGAATGCATACGGATTCTTGTCAAAACGCGCATGGATTGCACACATACGATTATTGTACCCGTGAGTTTTCTTTGACAATTCCGAGAAACATGTTGATTAATGAAAATGACTAAAGTATGGGATGGTAGAGGAATCTCCAAGCAATTATATGCTGCCTGTCGGATGCCCTCGGTCTCCAACACAATCAGAACTGAATAAACCCATCAGACAAACAGAATACATGACAACTGCATCTGTTTCTGTGTATCCGTCTAGCATAACGTACTGCACGGAATGTCAATAGGAGAGGAGGTTCAAGACGCCGAGGAATTATAAAGACTTGGTTTGGTTTGATTAATATTATAAGAGATTGTTTAGACAAATATGAAACATATCCCAAAGATATGGAGATCGATGGCCCGTTGGCAGGTGCATTGAGCATAAGCTTGAGGATAAGTTTGTGTTTTAGTTGGAGCTGGCGCAGGTATAACATATCACTTAAGACGGCACAACTTTTTAGGTGGCCTAAATACACGTATTAAAAACCATTTAAATGGATTCATGAGCATCATATCGTTATCTGTAATCTTGAATGTTATGATAATTGAAGATACGCTATGAGTCATCGAATCTCTCCAATGTTTTCTTTTTCGTGACTCGGTTTTTTAATAGTATTTTTCATTTATTGTTATGCTTAGAAACGTGCGTAATCGTTAAATACCGTGCTTAACACGGATTTTCATAAGAAATGGTCTATATTGCGACTTTTTCGATGTGACATTGGTATGGATGGCCATACATATCAGAGCATCGATATTTCAGCAACTGCTTCCTAATTTTTTCAAAGCTCCGTCGACCGGAAATATCTCCCGGCGTCCTTCCCGTCCTTCCTCGACCAAGTCGTCCAAACTCCACAGGACCTTATTATGTACGTCATCTATCTGTACACTTTAATGCTGCTACAGCCTATCTCAGCGGTCAGTTCAAAATTTCAAATATTTTCAAAACACTTAGCTATATCTCTTGCATTCGTTTCAAATATTTTCAAGAAGGCCAGGCGGGTCTTTTGCATATTGATTTCTTCTTCGATTATGTTTCTCCAATGAAATTGCAAAGGATGGAATTCATTTTGTCTGAAAGTTTCTGCTGCTTATGTTTATTAGCGAATGCATTAGCTTCCATGAATTTCAAGAACAAAGGCATTAGCAAAGTTTGCAACTTTAATTCACAAATAGATCTTGAGAGTCGATCCTTCCATGCAGAAAATTGTGTAAGTTCTAGTCAATGGTGTTAAGTGTGAAGTCAAATTCACGCAGGATTCTAGATCTCCAAGATTTTAGATCTTTCTACACTGCTATTAGTTTTTAGATCATTCTAGATCTCAATCTGAATCACATATAGGATTCTAGATCCTTCTTGTGCCTCTATAAATTTGTAATTTCTCTGGCCAAAGAAAGCAAGGCAAGGTTCAAGCATGTTATGTAATGCAAAGTGATTTATGTTCTCCAGTGATTCTTTTATCTATTCCGTTGTTTTTTATTGAGTAATATTGTTGTTTCTCCATTTGTCTGTCTCTGTAAATTATTCTTTGCTAATGCCATCTAAATCTCTGAATATAAATCTGTTGTGTATTATGTATGCTCTGGTCTAACAACTAGTATGGGAGCTAGGGTCGAATATCCACTATGCAAGCAACTTAGTGCCATCCCCTTACTTTGGCAGCATTTGTTTAAACATTGGTTGCTACCCCTCACGCTGTTGAAGGATTTGTCTAGGATATAGCTGAGGAACGCAAGAAACTAAAAGACAGTCGCTGCAAGAAAAACAAGGTTGTGGACCTATGTTGAAACCTGTTGTTGGAGTTTGAAACGCGGAGATCCGTGGAGTTTGGAGTTGAAACGTGGTGTTCGTAAGTTTTTTTTCACATCATGTTTGCAAGTATACGTCAAGTTTTTTCTCAATCCAACATATGTATGTGTGAAATGTGAAAAAGTTAGAACATTATATATGTTTTTTTATATTTATTATGAAACATATCTAATTATATGTTGGAATTTTGAAAAGTATATTTTAAAAGGAGCAAGAATTTTGAAAAGGGTATTTTAAAAGGAGGAAAGTTATTATTACTAAATTTTAAAAAGTAATAGCTAAAGTTTTATTTTTAAGTGGAGTTTTTGTGTTTTGGGGTGTGAATCTGAATGAAAATGGAGACAACAGTTACAGATATGGAGAAGTTGAGCGGGGCTAATTTTGCCCTGTGGAAATCACAGATGGAGAATACATTGATTTTAAAGGATCAACGTTTGCCGATTGAGGGCACAACAAAGAAACCCTCATCGATGACAAATGAAGAGTGGAATAAGCTAGATAGAAAGACGATTGCAACAATCCACCAATATTTAGCAAAGAATGTTTATTTCAATGTGTTTGGAGAAAATACGGCTGAAGGATTATGGAAGAAGCTCCATGATCTATATCAGAAGAACACGACATCAAACAGAGTGTTCTTGATGAAGAAGCTTTATAATCTCAAAATGAATGAGGGTGCTTTAGTTGTTGAGCACTTGAATGCATTTAATACTATTACTAATCAGCTTGTCTCTGTTAAAATCATTTTAGATGATGAAATTATAACTATCTTTCTAATGTGTTCTATGCGAGACAACTGGGAAAATTTAATTGTAGTTATGAGCACTTCAAGAACTATAGGGACCTTGAATTTTGACGATGTCAGTAGCAATTTAATGAATGAGGAACTGTGACGCAAGTCAATTGCGGAAAACCAGGAAGGAGAGGCTCTAGCTCTAGTTGATCGTGGTAGGAGAATGGATCAAGGCCGGCAAGGGCGATCAAGATCGAGAGGCCGACCAAAATCAGCAAGAGGGAGAATCATCTGCTTTCATTGTGGCAAACCCGAGCACATGGAGAAAGAATGTCAATTTTGGAAGAAAGGACTAAAGGATCACAGACCTTCTAGTACAAATCACAAGTCATCCAACACAAATGAAGGTGAGACTACTGCTGTAGCCACAGATGGTGATGTGTTGTTTACTGTTTCAGTAGAGTATCCATGTGTATATTCATTTAGCAGTAGCTCTGATTGGATCCTTGACTCTAGGGCATCTCACAATGTAACCCCATGCAAAGATGGTTTTGTTTCATATAATCCTGGTGATTATGGTAGAGTGCATTTGGGGAATAATCATTTTTGTAGTATTGTTAGAGTGGGAGATGTCTAGATCAAGTTGAAAGATGGACAAAATATATTGTTGAAATAGGTCAGGCATGTACCAGCAATGCACATGAGTTTAATCTCTATGGGAGAACTAGATGATGAAGGCTATTCGACAAGCTTTGGAAAAGGAGGTTGGAAAATTAGCAAAGGGTCATTGGTCATGGCCAAAGGACCCAAGATAGGAACATTATACAAATTGAAGACACTGATAGGAAAATTAGATTTGGCTGTTGCCACAAAAGAAGGAAATTCAGCAGATCTGTGGCATAAGCGTTTGGGCCATATGAGAGAGAAGGGCTTAAAAATCCTTGTTGGTAAAAATTTATTGCCAGGTTTGAAATCCTACAATGTTGATCTTTGTAAGCATTATATATGTGGTAGAAAAAGAAGGGTTTCATTCCTTAGAGGTGGCCATGACAGAAAGAAAATGTGTTAGAATTGGTACACTTAGATGTGTTTGGGCCTGTTAACATCAAATCATTAGGAGGAGCATCATCTTTTGTAACATTTATCGATGATGCATCCATGAAGGTTTGGGAATATCCTATGAAAAATAAGAGTGAAGTGTTTGGAATATTTCAAAAATTCCATGTTGTTGTTGAAAAGGGGACTAACAAATTGCTGAAGTGTTTAAGAATAGATAATGGTGGAGAATATTGCTCAAATGCATTTAAGGAATATTGTAATTGGTTTGGCATAAAGCATGAGAAGACTGTGCCTGGTACTCCTCAACAAAATGGTGTCGTAGAAAGGATGAATTGCACCATTATGGAAAAAGGTGCGGAGTATGTTATCCAACTTCGGTTTGCAGATGGATTTTTGGGTTGAAGTAGTCAGGACCGCTTGTTACCTCATAAATAGATCTCCAACTATAGCCTTGGATGGTGGTATCCCTGAAGAAGTTTGGACTGGTAAGATTTTTAATTATTCTCAATTGAAAATCTTTGGATTTGAAGCATTCGTACATATTTCCAAAGAAAATAGAACTAAGCTAGACGATAAATCTATGAAATGCATTTTTTTGGGATATGCGAATGAAGATTTTGGTTATTGCCTATGGGATCCAGTAAAAAATAAAATTATTAGAAGCAGGAATGTTATATTTAATGAGTAAAAAAATTTCAAGAGGATTGTAGGTGAGTTAGAGGTGAAGAAGGTTATTGACAAGTTTGAAGAGCGGTAGGAAAACATCCCACCAATGGAAGAAAATGAATAACAAATTTAGGATCATGAAGAACAACAAGTGGAAAATGATGAACAAGAAGAAGAAGGAATCTTGCAGGAACCCTTACAGGAGATTCAACCTGATAATGCACCACCATAGTTGGTTTGCAGATCTTCTAGGCCTCATAAGTCTTCACAAAGGTATCCTCCTTCAAACTTTTTTTTTTGACTGATGAAGGTGAACCTAATTGTTTTCAAGAAGCTTGTAAAGTCGAGCACAGTAAAGAATGGAAGAAAGCAATGGAAGAAGAAATGAACTCTTTGCAGGAAAATAAAACTTGGGAGTTGGTAAACCTCCCAAAAGGTAAAAAGGCTCGACAAAACAAATGGGTTTACAGGATTAACCATGAAGGTGACGAGAAGAAGGAGAGGTATAAAGTAATGCTAGTGGTGAAAGGTTTCTACCAAAAAGAAGGTATTGACTTCACTGAAATTTTCTCATCTGTTGTTAAAATGTCATCCATTAGAGTCATTCTTGGTTTAGTTGCTGCTTTAGACCTAGAATGTGAACAGTTAGATGTAAAAACGTCATTCCTTGATGGTGAATTGGAGGAAGAAATTTATATGGAGCAGCTATAAGGCTTCATAGAAAAAGGCAAAGAAGGCCTTGTTTGTAGGTTGAAGAAGAGTCTCTATCGGTTGAAACAGGAACCTCGACAATGGTACAAGAAATTTGATTCATTCATGTTGGAACATGGTTTTCAGAGGTTGGAAGCTAACCATTGTGTCTATATGAAGAGGTATGATCAAGGAAAGTATATCATATTATTGTTATATGTGGATGACATGTTGATTGTTGGGCATGATAAGAATAAGATCAATAGGTTGAAGAAAGATTTGGGTAGCAAATTTGCAATGAAGGATTTGGGACCAGCACAACAGATATTGGGCATGCGGATTATGCGTGACAGGAAAAACAAAAGGTCGTGGCTATCACAAGAAAAATATATCAAGAAGGTGCTTGACAGGTTTAATATGAAGGATGCCAAGCCAGTTGGTACACCCCTTGCAACCCACTTCAAGCTAAGTACTGAATTATTTCCTAGTGATAACAAGGAGAAAGAAGAGATGAGCAAGATTTCTTATGCTTCAACAGTTGGCAGTTTGATGTATGCCATGGTATGCACATGACTAGACATTGCATATTCAGTGGGAATAGTGAGTAGGTTCCTTGCCAATCCAAGCAAACAACATTGGCAAGCAGTAAAATGGATTTTGAGGTATCTCAAGCATACTAGTCATTATTGTTGTTTTGGTCATGATGAGACTATGCTTGAAGGATTTACAGATGCAGATATGGTTGGAGATATGGATATCAGAAAGTCCATTACATGTTATTTGTATACATTCGCAGGTGCAACAGTATCTTGAGTGTCAAGGCTAAAATAGTATCCCTCTCTACAACAGAAGCAGAGTACATAGCTGCAACAAAAGCTTGTAAAGAGATGTTGTGGATGCAGCGATTCCTAGGAGAGATAGGAATAAAGCAGGACAAGTGTGTGTTATATTGTGATAGTTAGAGTGTCATTCACTTGGCGAAAAACCAAGCATTTCATTCAAAAACCAAGCGCATTGACTTAAGGTACCATTGGATCCGGCATGTGTTGGAGGAAGAACAATTATCGTTGGAAAAGATCCATATAGATAGGAACCCTGGTGATATGCTCACTAATATTCTACCATGAAATAAACATGAGTTATGTAGAGGCATGGTAGGACTCGCTGTGACTTGATGACTCTTATTTGGCTTCAAGTGGGAGAATGATAAGTGTGAAGCCAAATGCACGCTGGATTCTAGATCCTTCTAGATTAGATTTTTCTAGATCTCCAGGATTCTAGATCTTTCTACACTGCCATTAGTTTCTAGATCATTTTAGATCTCCATCTGAATCACATATAGGATTCTAGATCCTTCTTCTACCTCTATAAATTTGTAATTTCTCTGGCCAAGGAAAGCAAGCCAAGGTTCAAGCATGTTATGTAATGCAAAGAAATTTCTGTTCTCCAATGATTGTTTTATCTATTCCACTGTTTCTAATTGAGTAATCTTGTTGTTTCTCCATTTGTCTGTCTCTGTAAATTATTCTTTGCTATTGTCGTCTAAGTCTTTGAATATAAAGCTTTTGCGTGTTATGTATGCTCTGGTCTAACAAATGGTTGGGTTGCAATAAGATTCGTTATGACAATCTTGGTGAGCATTTTAGAATAATAATCACGCGTGTTCATATGATGACAAGTAGTTGGTGTCAGTCTGCCAGGAATTTAATAGTCAGTGATAGTCGACAAATTTTGGTAGGAAGTAAATGGCAGTTGGTGAATCCTCTGTATTTTTTCCAGCTCGATCTCTGTATAAATCTTAGTGTTTTTGAATGATATTTTCAAGCTCATTTGATGAGTCTTCATATTTCTGTAATGGTATCAAAGCTTAGGTGAGATGTGAGCTGTTGTGAGCTCAGAGCGAGAGTTGTGCGTGGTGGTGTTGATCCGTGTGAAGGAGGCAGTGACTCTGAAGCTATGTGTAAGCCTGGAGCACGTGAAATACGCTGAGAGTGTAGTGTTGTTGTGTGAAAGTTGTTGTTGTGTGAGGAGCATTGGATCGAGGAGGCATTAAGCCTTGCTTTGTTGCATTGTTGTGAGCCAAGTGACAGCAGTGCAGTGGATGCTTGGATCAAACACACGATTGGAGGTTTTGAGACCTTGCTTTTAGAGAGTGTTTCTCTAATATAGTAAGCATGTGCGTGAAAGTCACATAGTCATTGTTTGGTCAGTGTGAGTTGTGGGTTTTAGTAGGTCTGTTGTGTGAAGATTAGTGAGGTTGTTTGTGCCTGTTATGGATCACATCATATGTAGTTGTGTTAAAAGAATATTTTTGTGTGAGTGTGCTGTGGATTATGTGTGAGCGTGGATCTAGCTGCCAAGAGATTGAGTGCCTACTATTCTATTTGGTGTTGTTGGAGAGTGCCATCACTAAGAGCCAATTGTTAGCTACTGAAGAGCTTGCATTGAATGACATTGTCTGCTTATGTCAAGCCTGTGTGGAGGCACTCTTGCATTGATGAAATATTCAATTGCTAATTTTGTGTGATATAAGTGAAGGTCGTTGTTGGTGGAGGCCAAACCTTTCTGTAATCTATGAGTGGATCATCGTGTGGTTGTTATGAGTGTTTGGGCATGATCTTTATTTAATGAGGGTGCCACCGAATTGCATTTGTAAGAGTTCATTTGCGGCAACAATGATGACCCATTCTGGTTTCAAAGTAGTGCCTTGCAAGATCTGGAGGATGCTAGTATAATTTCAGAGTCTGGAAGTGATCTAGTGAGTGGTGTATTGGATCATGCCCCTGTAAACTGAGGGAATTTGACCGCCATTCCTAAAGCTCTGTAATTGAAGCTTGGTGACTGAGAAGTGCTAAAAGGGGATAAGGTGCAATGATGGCTAGTTTTTGTACTTGAGTGGTTTAAAGTGACCAATGTTGTGGCTATCATGGAAATATATGTCATGAAGCTAAGACATCGAGTAGCAAAGTATAAATTGTGAATCTTGGAAGGTGAGAGTTGTGTAGATCGTGACATCTATGTGAGGCGTGAAAACTTAGGAGTTTTCGGTGGAGCTGTTGTAGCGCAGAGGAGTAAAGTCTTCCGTGGCTACTTTTTGACAAAGTTGTCAGAGCTCATGAGATGGTGAAACCTGAGAAAGGCAATGAAGATTGTTTCATGATAACTGACTTAGCATGTGGAGATATTACCATGAAGGAATTCGTTGTGCTGCCATAAAGTGGTATCACCCTTGGTGGTCCATCCCTGCGTGTGTGGAGCATGATTGTGTACGTGTTGTGCACTGCGTTGAAGTCTTAGACAAGATCGATTCGACTGTAGTGTGAAACTATTTGCATCAGAAAAACTCGTGAGGTGTTATGAGCTTGTTATGCTTGTGTGCACCTACAACAGTCATCAGAAGTGGCCTAGAAACCCATGCTATAATGAGTGTGGACCTTTGACGTTGGAGCTGGAGTTTGGCTTCAGCGTGTATGGTGTGAGCCATCGGTTAGAGCGTGGATTGTGCTTGGTTAATGAAATCAACAGTTAAGATCTATTGTCTGTTTACTGAGGAGAGTCTCTAAGGATCCATAGCTGCTGTGAGGTGAACGAGCCGCTGCAATGCCAAGTCCACAACCCAACCTCTGCTAATGAGTTCAATGAGTGGGATAAATATTTTTTCCAACTTTTTGATAGTGATATTTTTTATGATCCTCTATTCAGAAGTATTTTTGGGCCGGATGATATTTTTGATTCAGGTAGTATTTTTGAGTTAGAAGAATTAGTTGATACACAAAATGGTTTTATTGATGACCATGAATATTAGGAGGTGCATTCTATTCCACATGTTTTTGCAATCACCGAGAGAAAAACTTGCTTCTTTTGGAACCCAATTGTTAGAAATTTGATTGGATCTGCTTCTAAGATGGTTGCAACAGTGGAGGATACAACCATGGATGTTGTTAAGAGGCTGGTCATGTTTGAAGACGAGTTCATTTTGGTGGATGATGTTCAGATACTTTACAAGGATCCTTGTGATGGAAAGTGGGGAAAGCATGAATCGGATTACCTTGTTTTCATTGTTCAGATGTTGCCTTCCATCCCAATCTAGAAGAGATTGTTGATGTTAAGTACGTAAGAAAAGAGCAGTTGAAGGAGCTCATAAGGAAAGTAACAAAGGTGAAAATGAAATTGCACCAGTAAATGAACAAGCATGGACCCTTCATCAAGAAGGCAAAAATGAAAGCTTTGTTGTCACGTTTTTGTATGTACCGTTGTAATCCTAGTTGAGACTTAGACCAGCACGCAAGTTAAAGTATAAATCATGATTAAGGGGAGGCTTTAAAATAATAATCATGCCTATTCATCTGACGACGAGTAGTTGGTGTCAATCTATGGGGAATTTAATAGTCAACGAAAGTCAATAAATTTAAGTAGGAAGTAAATGCCAGTGAGTGAATCCTCTATAGATTTACTGGCTCGATCTATGTATAAATCTCAATGTTTGTGAATGATATTTTCAAGCTCATTTGATGAGTCTTCATATTTTTGTCAAGCATTTTTTTCATAGTATTCGACTTCCTTTCTCTGGTGTATCTGATTTTGAATTAGTCGGTGCTTTGTGCATATTAGTAATGGTTAATGTCTATTGCAGGACCTTGGTGAATGCACTACCCCTTGGATGTGCACATAACATGGGAATTGGCCACTGTTTTTATGGTAAACAATGAACCTCATGAACTTTTGAGTCTCCAGGCACCCCCTAGTGATCTTTCTATGTGCTAAGTTCTACTGCCCGAATATCGATGATTACGCTAAGTGAAAGTAAGTATGTCATGACGCCAATGTGTAAGTATGTCATGTCCTCAAAAGATAACAAATTTAATCCAATGTGTAAGTATTTCACGTCCTCAAAAAATAACAAATTTAATTTTGGCTAATGTCAGCCAAAACATTAGCTTGAATCTTAAACTATATATAACTTGAATTTTTAGATTATATATAGCTTTTTACTAAGATTAGTTATTAAAATATAGCTATGTATTGTTATATAAAATTTTAATGGATAATAAATTATCTCATGCTTGTCATATCTGTGAATTTGAATGGATCATAAATTTAACTTAAAAAAAGTTACTACATTAAAATTCCAAATTAGGTAAAATTTTAAATGTTTGTACTCTTTACTAAAGCCAATGACGTTTCTTAAATCAAAATAAAATGGGTAATTCAACACAAATAATCAAAATTTCCAAAATCTTTTAATATTTTTTTTAATCAAATATTTGTAAAATGAATCTTTAAAAGGAAACACCATATCCTATGGATATATTAAAATATTTAAAGACATAACTATTTCCACATTAGAGTTGTAATATTTGAAAATATTAATTTGATATAGTTTTATTATAAATTTTATTACCATGCATTGTAAAAAACATTAAATCTAATATTAATAAATAAAAGAATTATAGTTATATAGTTAATAAATATTATTAAATTTAATACTATGGATAATACAACATTAATTTAATAATCCAATTTGTATATACATTAATAATTAATATATCATGATATATATTAACTCTAGATATATATGGAGGGAAGAACAAAAACATAGAGTGATAGAGGTGGAGAGATTGAGGGAGTGACAAGGGAGAGATTGAGATAAAATGGATAGGGGGGAGGAGGAGTGATGAGAGAGAGAAAGAGAGCAGTGAGAGAGGGGTAAGATAGAGAAAGAGGAAGACACAGAGATGGAGGGGGAGAGTGAGGGAGAGAAAGGGAGGTAGGAGAGAAAGGGAGAGAGGGGAAGGACCAGAGAGAGGAGGGGATAAGGAGGGAAATAGAGATGGGTTTGGAGGGGGAGAGAGCGAGGGAAGAAGAAAGACAGAGAGAGACAAGTGGAGAGAGAGAGAGGGAGTGACAAATGAGATAAAGAGAGAGAGTGTGTAACTTTTGGGGTGAGATAGAAAGAAAGAGAAAGAGAGATGGAAGGAAGGAGAGAGCAAAGGAGAGAGTGAAGGAGATTGTGACAGAGTTGGAGGGTTAAGAGAGAGGGAGCAGGGGCTAGAAAGAGGTGGGAGAGAAAGGGAGAGATAAGGAAAAGAGAGAGAGGACATGAGAGAGAGAAGGAGAAATGGAGTTGGAGGGGGAGAGAAAGGTGGAGAGAGAGGGGGGGAGTGATAAGGGAGATAGAGAGAGGGAGAGAGGAGATGAAGAGGGAAGAGAGATAGAAGGTGGAGAGAGGGATACAAGGGGAAGAGAGAGGGAGAGGAAGAGGAAGATGGAGGGAGAGATAACTAGATATGGAGAAAGAGTGTGTATGTTTTGGGGGTGATATAGAGAGACAAAGGAGAGGCAAAATGAGATAGAGATATAGATGGGAGGTGGAGAGAGGGAAAACGAAAGAGATAGAGAGAGGGAAGGATGGGGGAAGAGATAGATAGATATGGAGAGAGAGAGAGGGTGGTGTTTGTTTGGGGTTGAGATTAGAGAGACAAAGAAGGAGAGATGGGGCCGGCGGGGTGGAGGGGGTGCGAGTGGGGTGGATAAATATATAGATGTAGGGGGAGAGAGGGAATAAGTTTTTTTGCACTAGATGCATTGATTTAAGTGTAGATAATGATTTATAATCCTATTTGATTGCTTGCATTAGATGAATTGATTTTAGTATAGATGTCGATTTCTAATTATATTTGATTGCTGGCACTAGATGCATTGGTTTCAGTGTAGATGTTGATTTCTAATCCTATTTGATTGCTTTCTCTAGATGCATTGATTTTCGTGTAGATGGTGATTTCTAATCCTATTTGATTATTTGCATTAGATGCATTGATTTCAATGTAGATGTTGATTTCTAATCTTATTTGATTACTTGCATTAGATGCATTAATTTAAGTGTAGATGTTTATTTCTAATATTATTTGATTGCTTGCATTAGATGCATTGATTTTAGTGTAGATGTTATTTTTTAATGCTATTTGATTTCTTGCATTAGATGCATTGATTTTAGTGTAATTGTTATTTTTTAATGCTATTTGATTGCTTGCATTAGATGGATTAGATATTGTTAATCTTGAAGTTGATTAATTGGAGGGGGCGGATAGTGAAGAAGATTTATTGCACTAGATGCATTGATTTCAGTGTAGATGATGATTTCTAATTCTATTTGATTGTTCACACTAGATGCAATAATTTTAGTGTATATGTTGATTTCTAATTATAACTTATTGTTTTCACTAAATCCATTGTTTTCAGTGTAGATGTGGATTTCTAATCCTATTTGATTACTTGCACTAGATGCATTGATTTTAGTGTACATGTTGATCTCTAATCTTATTTGATTTCTTGCACTAGATTCATTGATTTCAGTGTAGATGTTGTTTTCTAATCCTATTTGATTACTTGTATTAGATGAATTAAATGTTGTTAATCTTAAAGCCGATTAGATGGAGGGGGGGACAAGGAAGAAGATTTATTGCACTAGATGCATTGATTTCAGTGTATATGATGATTTCTAATCCTATTTGATTTCTAATTATATCTTAATGTTTGCACTAAATGCATTTATTTCAGTGCAGATGTGGATTTATAATCATTTTTTATTGATTGCACTAGATGCATTAATTTCAGTGTAGATGTTGATCTCTAATCTTATTTGATTGTTTTTTACTAGATGCATTGATTTGAGTGTAAATATTATTTTTTAATCCTATTTGATTGTTTGCATTAGATGGATTAGATATTGATAACCTTGAAGCTGATTAGATGGGGGGGGAATAAGGAAGAAGATATATTGCACTGGATGGATTGATTTCAGTGTAGAAGATGATTTCTAATCATATTTGATTGCGTGCACTAGATGCATTAATTTTAGTGTAAATGTTGATTTTGAATTATATCTTATTGTTTGTGCTAAATGCATTTTTGAGTGTAGATGTGGATTTCTAATCCTATTTGATTGTTTCCACTAGATGCATTGATTTAAGTGTAGATGTTGATCTCTAATCTCATTTGATTACTTGCATTAGATGCATTGATTTTAGTGTATATGTTGTTTTCTAATCCTATTTGATTGCTTGCATCAGATGCATTATATATTGTTAGTCTTGAGGATGTAGATTATTAAAAAAATATTTTTCAAGATATATTCAGTATTACCTAGAAGAATACTATTAAAACTTAATTAGTTGTCAAAAGGTGTGATACCTAGACTTAAAATGAAATAGATATGAAAAATCAATCCTCTTGCAAAGTGCAAATTAATCCTTCACAAGATCGTCTCCCTTGTTTATCACCAACTAATTACTAATAGACAAGCATATATATTGAAAATTACTAATAGATAATTGCATACAATGTATTCAGAATTTTTATAAGAGGAAAAGATATATTTATAAACATTCAAAATAAATCAAAATATTCTTGAAGGAGATGTGATAATTGTTTGGAGAAACAAATAATATAAATACTTTATAAATCTAACCATTCATTAACAAAAAAATTAAAAAATACATTATTTCTTGACTCTGCAAAATAGAATATAGAGAAAAAAAGAAATAAATTATTTCAAACATCAGCAAAGAAACAAATTATATATATTTAGCAATACCTTGAGGAACACTATTAAGAATTAATTAGTTGTAAGAAGTTGTGATAACTAAAATTAAATGAAATAGATGTGTAATATAATTACTCATGCAAACTATTGACAAGACTGTCTCCCTTCTTCATCACCAACTAATTACTAATACATATCTACATACATATAAAAATATAACACAACTACAACATTCACAAACATTACCATCCAAATCCAAACACATAAACACACAAACCATTCAAAATCATCCAAACACGGGTATAAACCATTCAAACCAAGAAACCCAACCTAAATTAAAGAAGATCATGATATGGTCATGCCAAGCAAAAAACAATGTACATTTTGAATTTTATCTCAAACATATACATAATAATGATAATCTAAAAATGTAAAAATGTGGCATTGTGGCCCTCAACTAGAAAAAGCTTAGATCCATCTAGCACCGGATCTATCATGCACCACAGAGATCAAATCTGTCGAGATTTAAATATTTCCTGAAATTTTATACTCTAAAAAGAAAATTTGCACCTCCAAGGATTTGATCCCTCCTAGCCCATTCTAAATCAGGTGTTAAATAAAGCTAAACTAGTTTTATACGCTTCCCAACCTATAAGAGCTACCAAAGAGTGAAATCATTGGTATCCTTAAAGGTGTTGGTGGGAGTTGGATGTGTGCGGCTGAGTAGCATACCGGTACTGGGGCAATGAACAAAGCTTCGAGTGCTCCATGTGAGACGTTGTTCTAAGTTAGAAGAGGTGGAACGTCTTGAAAATATGTCGTTGGCGATGCTCGATGTCTTTGAATCTCCCATATTACAGTGTCCAGTGTGGGAGTAGTATTGGATCAGCGACTCCAACAACTAAAGACATATCACTTACATACAAAGCAAAGCAAGTAATTTTGTTTGGTTGGGGGAGAGATACTTTCTTCATCCATTGAGGCGGCTGCGGTGTATCTGACAATGTATATATTAAAGGTCCCCATTAATTTGTTTTTTATAGGTCAACGCTCTTGCCCTTGTTACAATTTTGGCTGCTTCGTACGTTGTCGCTGCTCTGATTTAAAGCATCTCAACTTATCAGAAAAAGATGATACATATTTTATAAGTTCAATAAACAGTGGGTAAATATTGGTGTGTATTGTTTCAGAGAATAATGAACAATTTATAACGAAGAATAAAATAATGTAATATACGAAAGAACGAAATAACCACATTTATCATAAGTCATAACCATGTAATTAAACTTCATTTTAAAAAAACCCTGACAATAAAAGCAAATCGATTAAAAAACTATGTTAAAAGAATTTGCCCTATTATAAAGTGGGCAAAACCATGTGATAGAGCTTACATTACTTAGAAAGAAAGGCCGAGATAAAAACAATTTGATTAAAAAACAACGTTAAAAAGAATGTAGGTGAAAAATTTAAATATAATATTAATTTTAATAAATTATTAATAATCATTTTAATATAAATTTTAATAAATAAAAATCAACTATGTATTATTTGGTATGAATTTAATTTTCTAAATTAACTATTAAAGTTTTTAAAGTGAAAAATATAAAGTATAATT
Organism: Pinus taeda; assembly: GCA_000404065.3. Classification (NCBI taxonomy): domain Eukaryota; kingdom Viridiplantae; phylum Streptophyta; class Pinopsida; order Pinales; family Pinaceae; genus Pinus; species Pinus taeda. Next base: position 31,322 of record APFE031347471.1, read on the forward strand.
AATTGATGATGATGATGGTGGTTCTGAGACCAAATTTTGGTTTAAACAAATTATTTAGTTTGATTTAAGATTTTATTTCTATACTCAAAAAGCTTAAAAAAGTCTCGAAAACTCACTCTAATTATAAATTAAACAAAATTAAACATAAATCATTGCAATTAATTTTTATTTATTTTTAATTATTTAATTAAATTTAATTTTTTTGTTATATTAGATATATTTTATTATAATTATATTAATTTTGTTTAAATTGTTTTTTTACATTGTTATTTATAAATTATTATAAAAACAAAAATATATTTTTTATTCTCATTCAACTAAACATCATTGTAGGTTTTCTTTTCCTCACATATAAACAAAGGAAAAAACCATGATGAATTCTCATTAAAATAAATTTTAAATATATATTTTTATATTTTATAACTATGTGAAAAATTATTTAAACTATTTATATTCTAAAGTTATTAAATTTGAAATACTCTCCAATTAGTGAATGAACTCACTATATTTAAAATTGAATTAAAATATATACTCTTAAAATATATGTTTCTAAAATAAGTTTATTTTAATCTAATTTTAATTTTATGTGGTTTTGTTGTTTTTTGACATTTCTTTTGATTTTCTTTGTTCTATTTTAAAAATCATTTTTTTTTTGTGTTTTTACATAATATTATAAATACATCAAAGATTACGAAAATTGACGATAGCTACATTTTTCAACGCTCACTCTTCTCGCTCTTAGCTAGGAAGGTATTCATAATGACTATCCAAACGTTTTCTATATGAAAGGTATTTCTAAAAAAATAGCTAAATCTCATCGATAACACCTTTATCTAGGTCAATGCCCTTGACTTACATTAACATCATTATAAATATGTACCACAACCCAAGTTAGCTCTCCTAACCGATGGTACTTACTCAACTAGTCACCATGATCCAGTGGGCATCTCACATCATGGTACTTTGACTAGTTCAAGGTTTCCATCCCCCATGGTCAAACCCTAGGGAAATCCATTTCCCAAATCCAAAGGCCTCTCTCTAGGCCATTATGTTGAAGAGGCACCCACTTTACGAGTGTCTAAGTCTTAGAGACCATTTGTCACACCCCCAAGCCTACGGTAGTCTTCCAACCGTGCTAGGCGAGGTGCGGCACCACTGAACACTTTCTTTTCACCAATACTTATGTTCATGGACTACGCCTAACCACTTATTCCTACTTAGTTTGTGATTCTCAACCAAGTATTATTAATGTCCCTTTATACCAATGAACACCCATACACATTCATTATCAACAACATTATACAAGAGAAATGCACAAAAGTATAAAGGGAGGGGCAACTCCCTGCAATATGAGTCTGCCCGATATCAAT
>APFE031347471.1:60960-81085 GCA_000404065.3 Pinus taeda
ATACTATTTATTAATAATTAAATTTTATGAAGTATTAACAAAAGAATTGCACACATCTATATCATAAGTATAATCTTCATAAGATATGTAGGCATTATAGACTACTTAGTCATTACAAAAAAAAAAGTCATTATGAGTTTTGATGTCATATTATAAATTAAACCTTAATTTGTTACATTCATAGATTCTCTCTTCCTAATGTTTGGAGGTAACTTTGCTCTTGTAAAGTTATTTAAGGTTCTCACTTGCTTAATAAGAATTCAATTTAACTTTTAATCTATACAAACTCATATCATGAGTGGGATTTCCCATATCATTTTGAAATGCCACACAAAATAATGTAGACAAAGTCTCATTCTATACTTATTTATTTCTTTGAGTTTCATTTCATATTCCTAATAATTGTAGATAATTTACCAAATATTTATTCTCGAAATGTCTTTCCCCTAATTTTGTAATATCATTAAATGTTGACATTTTTATTCCACGTCTTGTAAGCTAGTTTCCAACATTTATGTGTTTCTTCTTGCATTGGGTATTATATTATATAAGTATCTCTTTTTTTAGCCACCCTATATCCTAAAGATTCCATGGTACAATTTTGTTCTCAACAATAGGCTTAGTGTTTGTTAAGTTGGAATTTCAATATCTTGAAATACTAATCCAAAACCTTGGTGTTTTAGTTACAACCCATTTTCTCTTAAAAATATTATTGGCTAGAATACTCAATGATTCTACTAACCCCTATTTATCTTTATTACAATTTTGTTAAATTTTGAACCAATCATGTCATTCGATAGTTCACAATTGTACATAGAAAAAATGTGAATTTTAACAAAAAAAATATCAAACTATAATAGTTTCCTTTAAAGAAAAATATATTAAATAAAAATTACTTGGAATAAAATTGAAATTTCAATTTTTTTTTAACACTCTACAAGTAATATTTTAATAAAAAATTATTTGATCTTAAAAACTCCATATCTCATTCTCTATATGTCAAAAAACAATGAGTCACTCAAAACGTACATCCTTGGAAAATATACTTTTATCCTTGAAAAATATACTTTTAGCATAATTTACATTTTACAGTGATCTAGAAAATCATAAATACATAATGTCATGATAATATTGCTTTAACACTAATATATTTTTCTTTTTTACTTTAATCAAAATCACAATAATAATTCCATTGAGTGAAACATAAATTATTTCTCAAAACTATTGTTGCATTGTTGTTATTCAAAATAAACGAATTATTCATAATTAAAACATATATCCCAACAAACAAACATATCCAATCTGAAAGAAATGCATGGAAGACAACACAAATGAGTTCAAAACAACATTAGCATTAACAACTTTAAGGTTGAGTCGTCCACTTCCATCTTTCCAACAAATCCAATATGGATTTGGACATACATTCGGGTATGAAACAGATTCCTTGGAAAGGATGGTCACTCATAAGCACTCATATACATCATCTAGCTCTTCACACTTTTCTCCCTAACACAAAGTTCTAGAAGGAAAAACACATTTGCTAATGGGATTGATAGAGTTGCTACTTGAGACAATTAAAAAAATACAAACATGTGAAGGTGAGAAATATATACCTCAAACATGAAGGTTAAAATCAAATGATTTATTTAAAACATGTTTCATCTAAACTTACAAAACAATGCTAGAGAATTTAATAATGCTATGGTTGGTAATGGAGGATATAAAAAGGTTGTTAACTATTAATTCAAGTGAAACAATTGCACTAAGAAGTTTGACTTATGTACCAACATCTATTATGTTTATTTTTTTTGTAAACTCTCCCATCAAAGAGAACTTAAAAACGAACCTGAAAGATGACATCCACGGGGTGTATGACTGCGTGGATAAGGAGTTTCTCTCAATCATCCTGTGTAAAATTGGATTTTTTCACAGACATGCGAAGTGGATAATGTCTTGCTTAACATCAACATCTATGGTTTTTCTCATCAACGGGGTGCAAAATCATTTCATCCAAATTTATAGGGGGCTTCGTCAAGGATGTGCACTATATCCACTTCTTTTCATTCTCATAATGGATGCCTTCAATAGGGGAGTTAAGGCTAGGTTTGAGGAAACACTGATATTTGGATGCAAACTCTCCAGATGAGAAATCTCTCATCTAATGCTTGATTATGACGTACTGTGTGCTAGTGAAACAATGCTCTTTGAGTGGGTCACTTTTCATAGGATCTTCATGGATTTTGGTAAATATTCTGGGCTTGATATAAACAAAGACAAAACCGAACCGATAGATGTGGTGGTGGATGGCCTAGAAGTATTTGAAATAGCATCCATGTTTGGAATAAAAATCCACTCTATGGTAGATGGATTTAAATACCTGGGATTTTTTCTAAAGCCTAGCAAGTACTTATTGAATGATTGGGAATAGATTCTTTCTAAATGAATAAATAAAAAACTATCTTGTTAGGACCAAAGGTGGTTGACATTGGGTGGAAGCGTATTATGATAAAGGTTGTCATGACTAGCATCTCAATCTACTTGATGCATCTCTTTCATCTTCCCCAATCTTTCATTAACAATATAGACTCAATGGTGGCTAAGTTTGTTTGGTTTGGTTTTTGGTGCAATAAAAAAGATCCATCTAATTGGGTTAAATTCCATTGTCAGTTCAATTGTATGTGGAGGTCGGGGCATTATTGACACACAATCCTTTAACCTAGCCCTTTTCGCAACAAATTTATGGAGGTTATTTTGTGAGCAATAGCTTTGATATAGCATGATCAAACAAAAATACTCTCATCAATGCATACTCGAGGAATGAATTGTTGAGGGGGCACCTTCAGCTAGCTAACATTCCAATATTTGCGATAGTATTAGAGTTCTCCTTCCATGGCTAAACAGTAACCTTCGATGGGTGGTTTTAAATGGACAAAGGATCCACATTGGTTTGGATGCCATCAATAGTTTCAATGGATTCCACTCTCTTCCAATATAAATAATCAACTCTCTATCTTATATGATAAGCACCCTTGTTGTCCTGTGGAAGAGATATAGACTTGTCTGTGTTGATCATGATTGGCCACATGCATGGAAGATTGGTTTATAGGAGGACATGACATGGTCGTAGTCTATGCATGGTCGATATCCACTTATCAGAGAGTCTGGATAAGATAGTATTGAGGGGGTGGGGAAAATGGTCAATGAAAGAATCCCTGTCAAGGAGGCCTATGACCACATCACTTCGACCTCTCTTCCCCTACCATCTAGAGAACACACCTTTCTCATTTGGAAATGGGATGCTCCCTTGAAGCTAAAATTCTTCTCTTGGCTTGCCATCCATAATAGAGTCCTAACCTAGGACAATCTTCTCAAGAGAGTCTTTTTTGACCCTCAATGGTGCTCACTTTGCAGCTTGGATTCGTAGAATGGCCCCCACCTATTCCTGGGCTATCAGTTTTCCTCTAAAATTTGGGTGGAAGTACCAATTATTTTTGGAATCCCTGCTATTAGTAATGTACCCTCCATCCATAATTGCATACTCCTTTCGGACTACATAATGAAGGCCTACAAGACTGTCCCTCTCTATGTTTTATGGGGCATCTGGAGGGCTTGTGTTGCCCTTATTTTTTAAGGAAAATCTCTGGACATCAAACAAGGTACTATAGGTATAGTGGCATTATTCCAAGGATTTGTCCCTTGGCAACCAAAAATCCATCGCCGATCTATCTCTATTTCTGATGTGGAGGTAATTTATCCAATATGTTTCTTTGATTGGGCTTCCTTTGGTGGTGACTATGGATGTGGGGTTGTTCTTCATTTCGACCCAGATTTTCACTTCCATTTCTCATGGTATGGTAGTGAGGACACAACTGTAGGGTTGAGCTATTAGCTCTTTGGAGCGCCTTGCAATGTGCTTCGTGGCTTGGCATTGAAAAAATATTAAACATTGTAAACTCCTTATCTACGATGGACTAGGTGAAAGGAATCTTGTCTCTTGATGTCCCTGGTCTCTCTAACTGGTTGCTACAGATTAGGAATTTCCCGCATCTCATCTCGGAAATCTACTTCAGGCATGTCTACATGGAACAAAATTTGGAGGCAAACACTCTTTCCACTCTCGGCCTCTCCCTTTGCCCTGGGTTCATGTTCTTTGAACTCTTTTTTGGTGGTCGGAGCAATGACATGGTTTTTTTTAGATCTAGTTCCCTCCCCTATCTTTGGTTTTTCTGTTTCCATTTTTGCATTGAACTGAATGGCTTTTTGTTGGTTTCCCCTGTTTATGATTTCATTTTTGTTGTTGTTGGTGATGCATCTCTATTCTCTTTGGATTGATGATTTGACACTACAATATATTATGTCATGAGACAGATGTTGGTGGAACATACTTTCTCTTGTCTACAATCTATATTGTAAAGAATCATGAATATGTAAAACTTTATCTTTATTGAATGGAAGTTCTATTTTTCGTCTAAAAAATAGATTCTTTTGTGCTATAAATTATTTATTCTTGTATATTTTTTTATTCATGATGATTACCATAAAATATTTGAGGATTCTATCCAAAATGGTAGTTTGATTCAAGATCTCTAATACAACTCTTTCTTTTGATTCCATCAATGTTTAATTACATTAGAAATACTTTGGCAAACATTTTAAAGTATAATGTAAAGTGATTCATTATGAATTGTTCATGTATGCAAACAATTGTATCAATATTGACCTTTGTAAAACTCTTCCAAACTAAATGAAGTTGAAAGATGAAAATTTTAAATAAATTTAATACTTGGATCATGAAAAACTATTTTTAATAATTAACACAGTCATTATCATTAAACAGCTAAGTGTTTATAAGAAATATAGCTTAATGTTATAAATATTCTAGAGAAAAAGAAAATGAATAGTCTTTTAAACAAAAATTGATAACCATAAGATTTATGTTTTGGAATGTTGAAAAAGAAAATATTGGATTTTCCCCGTTTAAAATTGAGAAAGACAATAAAGAAATAATGATGACATAGACATAGACATAGACAATAGACACATTTATAAATAAATAAATGTGGAAATATCCTCTTTATAAAATTCAGTACTAAATAATAGTCCCACATAAAAAATTAAAAGTTCATATAATTGAAATGACTAATTTTTAATATATATATATGAAAAAAACAAAAAATAACCTGAAATAATAATAATCAAATAATTTTAATATATATATTCTAAACTAAATATGTTTAATAATTAATTAAATAATATTAAAAAAAAATATTAATTAATATTTTTTTAATATTATTATTAATCCATTTATAATAAATAAAAAATTATAATAAATCTCTTATAAACTAGGAAAAGAAAATATTTTTTAAATTACTATTATTATTAATATCTTTGTAATAAGAAAGAGTGTGATCTTCTGCAACCAAGAGATTAGAATTTGCTGCCAGAAAGAGTGTGATCTTCTGTGACCAGCATGAGTAATCTTTTGCCATAGGGTTTCTTCTGCAGATACGTTGGTTCTAATTCATGCAACTTCCAGCGATCGCATGCAATGGAACCATCGGCAAGACTTGAAACATTGACGATCTATAAGTTCAGATTTTGCGTGTTATAGACATCTCTCGTAGATAGCTGCTTATTGGATATGTAAGAAAGAACCTTGTTTATGGGATCTGTATGATTCGGTACACAATTATCTTCATTTTTTCTCTTAATTCCAATTAATTTTGGACATTTTGTATGATGTTGTTGGGTCTAACCTTCTACGAGCAAGTAAAATATTACAGATTTGAGACACAGATTTGAACGGCCTATGTGGCTCCCTTTTGTAAAATTCTTCAGAAACATTTTTATTCTTAGCAAGAGAGAATTCTCCAAATGACTCCCAGCTTCACGAAAATAGTTGTTGGCTCAGATCCGTCCACCTTTAGGGGGCCAGCTCCTGCCCTTATCATCAGTGAAGCCCCATCTCCCACTGTCCAGATGGACCAAACCTCACTCAATGAGGCTTTGAAGTTTTCTAAAAGTGCCCTACGATAAGCCACAGAAATGGATAATTATATGGGCTGATTTTGCCTCTTAATTCGACTTAATCCACCATTATCATTAGTTTATTGCATGCTTTTGAATATATTTATGCTAATTGAGTGAATTGGCTTAGTAATTTTTCCATGTAGTCTAATGTGTGCCTAATGCAGACTTTTTGGTCAATTTTGGACAAAGTCAAGGGATTTATGAGCAAATGGCAGCAAATACTCAAGGAAAATAGGGAAGAGGATTTGTAGGGGGTGTCTCCTTCATTTATGACTCCTTTCCTCGAATCCTCCATCAGCAACTCAGAGTAGAAATCTACATTGATGCATCAAAAGGGGCAGCCGAGCAAGTCAAGGAGGACGGTTGTTTATCTCTAGTTCTGGGAAGGCGATTGGGCTGCTAAAGTGCGTTCCAATTCGCAAGCCGTTGTGCGAGCTTCTAGCCATGTGGGTGGGTGGTGCATCTGGACGTGAGCTTGGATGGTGTCTTTGAGACCAGTGATAAAACATTCCAAGTATAATTCATCTGCCAGACCTCCTGTGTGGAAGGCTAATGCCTCAAAGGCTATAATATAGTCGTGTATTGTGCTTATCTATCTAAACTTAGTAAGACGACCCAGAAAATTGGATTCATGTTCAAAGCAGTCACAAAGGAATTTTGAGAACGCCTGCCAAGTAATTGGCCTTGCATAGCATTTTTGATGCCACTGCCACCATTGCCATCTTTCGTGGTCTAATTAAAGGCCTCCCACACGTAGCTTAGTCTCATCTCTGATGTGATTCAGTGTGAAATATTGGTCCATTTGTGATAGCCATATTTCCGGATTAGAGCCATCAAATTTGTACATGTCCAACATGGGTGGTCCCGGGTGGGAATGTTGGTGGTTTCCATGGAAGTGAAGATAATGGCTAGATTCTCCTTCATTGTCTTCATTAAAAGCATATGCCTCCGATTGTAACACTGACTTGCCCTTTTTGAATGTGTCGTGCAATGTCTGGATCTGCCTCAATAATTCCTCCAACCTTTTTTTAAGGGATTCCATCTTCTCATTGGCCATAGCTTGAGCTCTGGTTTCTCCCATACATAGATCCGGTTCACTTGTCATCACTGTGAAAAAATTTGGGACCGCCTGAAAATTGAAGCTGACATGTGAATGGTACGACCTCGCTCAGCCCATCATCCTGATTATTATGGGCTAAGTCTCTTATAAGCATCCTGGGAGGGGCCCATGGTATAGGAGCCACAAGCCTCCCTGCACAAATGGTCAGATCTGTCTGCAAAGCCTTCATCTACATAGTGTGAGTAGGAATGTAGTAGTGACCGAATCCCCACTGCTAGATTTGAATGGTATTCTGGTGGGTCTAATTGTTGCGGCGGTGAAAAACCCAACCTGTTAGATCTTATCTGGCAAAGAAGATGATGGGTGATCTTGAGAGAGACAAGGGAACTATGGTCTCAAGGAGTGTTAGGTGCTACAAATTGCAATATACATAAGGGCCCAACAGTAGTACTCGGCCCAATCTTTCAGGGCACTAACTGAGGATCAACCGTACCCTTAGCCATACTACTCGACTACCCTATCGTATGCATGATTAATCTCCTCGAGTGCTGTTCTCGGTGTAATATAGCAGCACGACGGCTAACGGTTTATCTACGACAAGGTTTTAAGGAGCCTAGGGGGCTTCTGATATACCTAGAGGGTACGTGGAAGACAGTCTATGCGTGGTTCTGTCTAATGCGCTACTACTCAAAGGGGTACCCACAGGGGTTACAAGGGAGTCCAACAAGCATGACCACCTCTTGTATTTCTTGCGTGCATGCTTCCCCAAATCCACAGGTTTATGTGCTCAATGACAGATCTCGTGGTTTAAAGATGCCAGAAAATGTCTCTAGCCAATTTTTTTTTTTTTGCTACAAATGGAGATACCACCAGCCCTGGAAAGTGCTCTAATACGACTTGTTATGCTCTTGACCTGCGAGAAGATGCCAGAATACCAAATATGTGAAGAAATATAACCTAGAGCACAGAACAAAATGAGAAATAACAGCATGTATTTTATTATTCAGAGATGAAAGCAATGTTCACTTGCCTCTTCAAGGGGGCAACCTCCAATAGAGTAGGGCTCGATTACAGAATAAGACACAATGCTCCTCAATGGGGAGTCTCTATCATTTATATAGGATTCATACATGTAATACCATGGGTCAGTACCAAAGTTCTATTAATACCATCTATCTAATACCATGGCCCATTTGCAAATAACTATGGTCCCTTTCTTTAAATGTGGGTCAACAACTTACAATTATTAATATGGTCTTCATTGACTCTTTAACTAACTATAAGTATGACTCGACCCTTTTGCATAAAGAAGGGGGTTAGGGTTGGACCCTAACATCTCCTATAATGTGAGAGGCCTCAACAATCGAGGCAAAAAATAATATCTTAAGGAAAGAATCAAACAGGAAAGACTGTTCATTATGATGCTTCAGGAAACTAAAGTAACTAAGGATCAGTGGAAAGAAATTGTTCGGGGAATAAAACCTTATTATGAGGTTATGGCCTTAGATGCCAGAGGAAGCACAGGATGTTTGTCTATCCTCTAGAATCCAAGAGAGACAATCTTTGAAAATTGGGTTAGCTTCCTTGAATCCTCTCAGGGAGATTCAGGCATATAGGAACCTAGGACTGGGCGTTAATATCGGCTTTTTATGGCCCAAACATTATAAGAGAAAATGAAGCTTTCCTTAAGAATATAGGAAAGATTAGAAGTCTATGTTTGGAGGAGATTTGGATAATCGATGGTGATTTTAACCTAATCTCCTCCAGGGAGGAGAAAACAGGTGGGATAAGTAGAATGGTTTTAGAGATGGAAGTGTTCAGAGGCCTGATTATGGAGCTAAAGTTGGTAAATATTCAAACCATTAATGAGATATATACATGGAATAATCGACAGGGAGACTCTCATCAGGTTGCTTCGCGAGTAGATAGATTTCTAGTTTCACACTGATAAGTAGGGATATTGTTTTTGAATCATCAACCCTTCCTTGTTTAGGGTCAGATCACTGGTCGATTAGGTTGGAAATGGACCTAAATTTGGTGCCTTGAAACAAGCCTTTCTGATTTGAATCCTCTTGGCTTAGGGACCTTTATTTTTTTGGGTAAAACAGAAAGTTGGTGGAGGTCCAACACTGTTCAAGGCAGGAACCATATGCATACTTTCTAGTTCAAACTAAAAGACCTCAAAGAGCAAATAAAATGTTGGAACAAGTTGAATTTTGGAAATATTACGAAGGAGCAATGATGTCTTCAAGAGAGAATGTAGGGGATCCAATAATGTATAATCATAGAAGGTTACTCAGAGGAATTGGTAGTGGAAGAAGGCCAGATGTTGAATCATATCGAGGAATGGGGGAAATAGAAGGAAATCCTCTAGAAACATATATCCAGAGTCCGGTAGCTTAGGGAAGCTGAGAGGAACACAAGATTCTTCCACAAGGCCATGATTCAACATCGGCAGCATAATCAAATCTTATCCTTGAAGGATACTACAAGAAATCACCTTGCTCAACATGAAGAGATGGAATACCTTCTGGTGGATCACTTCCATTCCCTTCTTTCGGAACCTATTCCTGATGGATGGGAGGCTATTCAAAGACCCAACATATTCCTCACATGGTCAGTAGGGATCAGACTCTTACTTTGATGCGGGTGATGACACTAGAGGAAATAGAGGAGGTGGTCAAAGGTATGGCCAGAAATAAATCCCCGGGACCAGATGGATTCACAGCAAAATTATTCCAAGTTGCTTGGATCTTCATAGGGAGAGATATCCTGGACATGGTAGAAGAATCCCAAAGGACACAAAAGGTTCATCCTAGTCTTAATTATACTTTTATTTTGTTAATTCTTAAATCAAACCATTCTAAGGATCCGTATGGTTTCAAACCTATTTTATCAACACCATTATGGTGAAAAGGATAAAACGTCTTTTTCCCAGTTTCATATCTCTGGAACAAATTGGTTTTGTTGAAGGTCGCCAAATTCTAGATGGAATCATCACTTCCCAAGAAGTTTTCCACTCTCTTAAACAACTTACAATTCCTAATATGTTGATCAAGTTAGGCTTATCCAAAGCATATGATCGCCTTAGTTGGTCCTACCTCCTTAGTATCTGGAAGGTTTATGGTTTCGATTCAAGATGGATGAGTTGGGTCTCCTCCCTCATTTCTTCACCTGTCTTTTCGATCCTAATTATTAATGGATCCACTTCCAAAATATTTAATCCATATAGAGGTATTAGGCAAGGCGATCCACTATCTCCCTTTATTTTCATCCTAGTTGTAGAATGCTTGGGCAGATATATCAAATCATCCTCCTAATCCTCTCATCTAAAAGGCCTTCGTCTATGGGGTAATGATCTTTGTATCACTCACCAACAATTTGTGGATGATATCATGTTGTTTTGTTAATTCTCCCTTCATGAAGTTAGAAAGTAAAAAGATATCCTGCATGATTTTATGCAACCCTCTAGAACCCTAATAAATAATGATAAATCGAACGTTTTTTTTCAATACCCTTGTTCCAATCTAAACCTTCCTAGCTCGCTCCCTAGGCTTTGGTCTTGGATCCCTGCTAATCAAATATTTGGGTATGCCTTTGGTTATAAATTCCTTAAGAAATTCTTATTAGAAATATCTTCTTCAGAAAATCCAATTGAAGCTCAATGGGTGGGCTTTTAGGGCCCTAAATCTAGCTGATAGAGTGATTCTTTTGAAAGATATTCTATAATCCCTTTTGATTTACCAACTCTTGGGAATGGAAACTCCCAAATCATTGTGTATTTCTATGACAAATATAAATTTTTAGAGACTTCCTCTAGAGAGGAGCACAAAAGGCTAAGAAATGGGCCCTAGTTTCCTGGACTAATGTTATAAAACCCAAATTAATAGTAGGTTTAGGTATCAGAGATCTGTTGATCCTAAATCAAGTTTTTGGGGCTAAGTTGTGGTGGATATGGTTAAAGGGTGGCTTTGAATTGTGGAAGAAAATATAGACTAGAAAATATAGAATGTCGAACTCATTAGAAGGAAAATTAAGACATTCGAATACCCCAAAGGGCTCATCAACCTGGAATGTTGTGTTGAATAATAAAGATCTCATCAAACACCATATATTCTGGGAGATTAGGGATGGGAAAAGTGCCCTTTTTTGGAAAGAATCATGGCAACAAAGAGGGAAGGTGTTCAATAGGAAAGACCTAGCAAATATCTTCCTTTTTACGAGTAGGCAAAATTTCTCTTTGGTGGATCGATTCTGGAGTCCTACACAAAATGATCCGGTGTGGAGATGATGGAAAGGCCATCACGATTAGATGAACCCTCTAGCAACCAACCAATGGAAAAACCTTGAAAGAGAACTCCAATCTAGGAAAATTGTGAAACAGGGAGGCCATGATTGTTAAAAATGGAAGAAATAAGATATATTATGAAAAATGGAATAAACAAGATATATTTTGAAACATAGCAGCTCACAAGTGAGAAAGATTCACCTAGATACTGCCTCATGGATAACGTTCTTAGTAAAGGTCGATAAGCGTGCTTTTTCAGGAAAAATCCCATGTTGGTCCAAAGCTAGGGAAGCACAAATGTATGGAATAAAACCTGCACTGCTCCAGTTTTACCTCAAGGAAAAAATCCCATGCTATTCCTCATCACTTCGCCTCCTTGCCAAGCCTCCTTCATACCAGCCACCAAGAGCCAAAATTCTACCACTTGAGCACTCCCACATCCACCAAAGCTCACTGACTTTGATACCATGTTAAAAATGGAAGAAATAAGATATATTATGAAACATAGTATCTCACAGGTGAGAAAGCTGCACATGGAGACCGCCTCATGGAGAACGCTCTACATTGATCACTATTCATCAAGAATATATAAGTTGATATGAGAATAGGAGAGTTAGAACTAACACCTAGAAAGTAGGAACTAATTCGTAAGCTAGGACACACATATAACTAATGAACAGACTCTCTCCAATAATACAAATTCTCCATTAATTTCAACAATGATATCCTTAGATGGGGGAACTCCATCAAATGTATGTTCAATATTTGGGAGATACAAATTAGCAGCAGAAGAAACCCAAGATCACCACAATGCTATATGAATAAAGATATGGACAAAGCACCTCTGGCCTAAAGTTGCGCACTTCTTGTGGCTTGTATGACGAAGAAGAATTCTCACTTGGGATTACCTACAGAAAAGAGGAATTCAAGGGCCCTCATATTTATTTCTATGTGGCCTTCATATCTTAAACATCGTTTAAATTAATGCTCCTTTGTTGATCAGTTATGGAGGAAGCTAGGCCACCTCTTTGGTTACCTAGACCATGAGCAAAATAGTATCAAGGAATCTACAAAAATTTGGAGAAAAGGGGTATTTTCAAGCCCAGCCTTGAATCGTTCTTGGGGAGTGGAAATTGACTTTCTCCTATGGTAAATATGGAAAGAAAGAAACATAAGGATCTTTAAAGACCAACAGTTATCACAGGAGGGAATATGGAATGGTATTAACCACAATAAAGAGAAACAATTCTAGCAGATCAATGGCATCTAAATGATTGGCAAGTTTTTGCTCATGAATCTTAGATCCTTCACCTCCTAAATCTATCCTTGCAAATTATTTCTCCCTCTTCCTGGAAACTCGTGGTCTCCCGAGATCCTCTCCAATTCGTTACTCTACTACCTCAGAAGGATTCTCAAAGCTAATTTTGATGGGGCTCCAAAAGGAAACCTTGGCGAGGCTAGGTTTGGAGGTTTATTTAAAGAATCCCAAAATCAAATCAAACTCATGTATGTAGTAGACTCTGGCTATGCTAGCAATGAGGCAAAATTTAATGTTGTAATGCAAGGCCTCTTCATAGCCAAAAGAGAAGGTTACATAACGATTATTAAAAAATTGAATCACAGATCAAGTAGTGAGAAGATTAGTCATAATTGGAGGATTGCCCGATTAGTGAAAAACATAGGTGATCTTCTACCTTGGTTTTAATATATCATACCATCCTATGTTAGGAGAGAAGGAAATAAAGTAGTAGATTTCTTAGAAATCTAGGGTTGTTTAAATATTAGAAGGACTTTGGATTCTCCATGGCCCTCACAAGACCTTAGAGAAGATATGGATAGTCTGAGGCATATCTTGGATCACGATGCTGGAGATAACAATGATCCTAACCAAGTTATGAATTAGAGACCCTCGATTAAGGTGTGAGCTGACAGTAGGGCATCTCTGGAATCTATGACATGGACATCGCTTCGATAAGAAAGGACAATGGGTGAATAAGTTATGGCCCTCATACGCTTGCTCTCAACCATAAGGTGGCACGCAATTATTAATGGTGACAGAAGAGGATGAAGGGACATCTCCTTGCTAGGGTTTTATGTTAGTAGCTCTGAACATTTAGGCGACATTGCAATTGGAATTGTTATAGGTTTTCTGGAGAGCTTGGGGATGAACATGAAGGAGCTTCGCAAGGTGTGCCACCTTGGTGTAGATGTTTTCATCCTCTTCCCTGTTGTCGGCGATAGTAGGTATGTGCTATGAGTGTGTTGGAGAATTATTTCCGAGCCAATATGTGGGGTTAGAAGGAAAATAATCTGTGAAATTTGGGGGGAAAGTGCTGATTTTTTTATGGGTTGTCTGAATATTGTAAAATTGTTTCTATCTGTTATGGAATTTTACTCTCTTGGATGGGCATGTGTTTGCAGTATGTACACTAGAATTCAGTATGCATCTACTACAAGGAGGTTTGTGTCTATTATCTTATTTTTTCAACGAACCTACCGGCATTTAAGAGAAGGGGTCTCTTGCGTAAGGATACAGCCGAATCAATTCTGTGTTTTGTCTTAAGATGGCCTGGGGAGCCTTGGGTTGATGTGTTTGGCATCTCTTAGCAAAACCATTTCATATCCATGGAAAAATGTTTGGTTTTTGGCCTTACTGCTCACTGTTATACGGATTTCTATTGTGGTATACTTACACGTCTAAATTTTCAATGTGTGTACCAAGACCTTAAGTTTGTCAATTGCCTCAAGCTTGAGGTCTTAGCTCTCTATTTCAGGGTTTCATATCATTTTGGTATTTTGTTGAGGTGCAACATGGTGCAGCCCTCCTCCGGCAAAGGAACCTTGACTAATGGAGGTCGTGGGCATAATATAAATGTAGGTCAGCAATGGGGAAGTAATTAACCCCAGCCATGTCTAGTTTAGGGTAGGGGCCACAAATCCACTTCGAGTCTCATTCGAGAATATGTTGAGTCATACCAAACCGACATGCAACCTCAGATTCATCAGTTAATCTCAAACAGGTTAGTAGAATTCAACTAAGAAGCATCTCATGCAGATGTGGATATGGAGGAATGGGAGGACCTGGTGCTGAATCCTAGACACTTTAGAGGTTGGTCCTCTCAATATAAACAGATTGTCTATCTTTACCGGTTGATGAAGAATATTGTGGTAAGAGCTTTGACGACTCCCTCGACTGGTCCCTCCAAGACAGATCCTAGACTCAAGGAAATTCACAAGGAATTACAGCTTATAAAAATACAGATTCATCAACAAAATTCCCACCTCAGCCACATAGAAAAACATATTCCATGTCTCCCTCAGAAGAAATTACTTGGCTCAAGTGCGAAAGACCTAACATCTGTGGATTCTTCAGATGATTAGTAGCATGTCTTGCATAGTAGAATAAAATAAAATAAAGTTGGAATAACCATATGCAGAGAATGATCAAAGTTTTCAATGAAGAAAATTGTAGCATAGGTAAGAAATTATCATCTAACGTAAGAAATGGCTTTAAAAAATTGGAAAAAAATAGGTACGTTCATTGCCGCCTGTTTTAGTGTATAATTAGTCATACCAAATTAACAAATCAATAATGTGTTTACGACTTGAATTAGATCACGTCTCCCAAATCAAATAATAGAGCCAACGGCTCCCATTGAGTTTTCTTGATCTGCAGTATTGAGAAAGGGGTGGCCTCTCTTTGCATAGCCCTTTGTTAATGCCTTCACAAGAGTACATGGATTCAGTCTTGAATATCTACTCCATTGGCTGCCAGTGAAACTCCTGAAATCGATGGAGAGAAAAAGAGAAAGGATGGATTATAAAGATAATAATTGGATGAATGAATGCATACGGATCCTTCTCAAAACGCACATGGATTGCACACATACAATTATTGTACCCGTCAGTTTTCTTTGACAATTCCAATAGACATCTTGATCAATGAAAATGACTAAGGTATGGTATGGTAGGGGAATCTCCAAGCGATTATATGCTGTCTGTCAGAAGCCCTCGGACTCCAACATAATCAGAACTGAATGTGGTGATGTTTCCTCCGCAGATTGCTAGCAATGCCCATACATGACTGCATCTGTTTTCTGTGTATCCATTAGCCTAACGTACTGCACGGAATCGAGGAATTATAAAGAGTTAGTTTGGTTTGATTAATATTATCAGATGTTGTTTGTACAAATATGAAACATACCCCAAGGAAATGGAGATCGATGATACGCTGACAGGTGCATTGAACATAAGTTTAAAGATAAGTTTGTGTTTTAGTTGCCGCAGGTATAACACATGACCCAAGACAGGACAACTTTTTTGGTGGCTTAAATACACGTGTTAAAAATCATTTAAATGGCAGTTGTTTATATTGTGATTTTTTGAAAATCTTTCCGGTCAAAATCCGGCAGTAATTTATTGGAATCGCAAGTTTGATAGCTATTTTCTGCACAATCAAAGTGTCTCAGGGGTTTTTCAAAATGCTGAATCCAAATATGCAGTTAAAAAACCGTTTTAACTACAACAAATCAAGATTTAACCTCAATTTCTTCCGCCAAATTTCATCACTAAAATCTCCAAAAATAACTCCATTTAAATAGATTCATTGGCATCAGATCGTTATCTGTAATCTTCAATATTATGACAATTGAAGATACGCTTTGAGTCGTCGAATCTCTCCATAGTTTTATTTTCTTTATAGTTTTTTTTTTATTTACTGTTATGCTAGAGTCTCTTTATTGGTAATTTCACATGAGTTGTATTTATATTGGGGTTTTATAAGTAGGTAAAAGTACTTTAATGTACTGGATGATATTAATGGGTGAGAGGAGTTTTAAATTACAAGAGGGAAATGTTTAAATAATCACAATTTAAGAAGCAGGTTTATAGTGTACAAAAAAGACTTAAATATTTACAAAATAGTTTAAATATTTTGAATTTAAAATTTGATATTTAAAATTTGTATGGAAATAATATAGTTCTGTTAAAAGGTGAATTTCTATTAAAAATTTGTAGTTGGAAGACTAGAACCTTATACATCATCATCTATAGCTTTTACTACAACCTTCAAAAAGATTCAAAGTAAGTTGATTCCAATTACACAGTTTACATATTTTAGTATCTACTATTCTAAATCGACTATCTTTATACCACTTCCAAAAGTAGCTTAATATTACTATATATTTGATAAACATGGTAACTAAAAGATGCAAGACTAGTCTTAAGTATGCGGCAAGTATTAACAAGTCACTAAGCCAAGCATTGGCTTGGTGACTAACCAAATTGCATGCATGGTATGGATATGGATGACAATTACATATCTCTCAGTGAATGGATAAAAATTTTTGTCGATCAGCCAGCGATGTTGATTGACGACTTATTAATGTGACTATTGTCTAGGAAATGGACGGCGTCAGATTGGGTTTTATTACTGTTCTTATCAATTGTTGGGGATTTTTGTGGGGAAAATTCTAAAAACACAAAAATAAAACACAGAGGCAATGCTCTGTTTTCTTTACTCCAGAATCTTTTTGCACAGGGGAGCTTTAATTTTTTTTTTACTGAGAACAGAGTATTGCACCACCATAAAAGATTTCTATTCATTAAACAAAAACACTAATACATATTCATCCTCTGTCACTCAGAGGGATTCACCAAAACATTACAAAAGAAATTACTCTGTCTCCTTTGAAATTTTACACCACTGTGTGTAAAAATTTCATTTACATTCACTGCTGTGTGAAAACAAAAATTACAGGGATTTACAGTTTCACCTTTTCACTGCTGTGAAACAATTCATGGTTTTACATACTACCCTTGGTTTTCTTCTTTCACCTCTCGGCCTTCTCCTCCTGCACTGCTGTGCATTCTTTGCATTTCTTGCATTACAAAAATTTACGCTGCTGCGTTTTCACCTTGGTCTTCATTCGCTGCTGCCGAAAACCCCTGTTCTATTTTCTCCCCGTGTGTAATCCGCCTAACATGGAGTCAACGCTCATACTAAAAACATGTATCATACTATTAGTATGCAATTAATAAAAACTTACATTACATTTTTCCGCCCATACTTCCCTATGCAATAAATATTACGGGCCGTAAAAACATGAAGTGTATTACCAAAAACATGACATTTCATTAATCATAGAGTATGGGCTATAGTATTCATCCACACAACATTTAATTTTAGCAGACCTCGTATGCACCTTGGTTCAATCGGACGGTGGACAACATTGCCTTTAATCCGACGAATATCGGATGGGGATTTTTGACCGACATTTATCGTCCGATAAATGTCAGAGGGTGATGTCACCCCAATCCACCTGTCTGCTCCAAATCTTATCGGAGCCCCTCAGTACGGAAACCATCTTTAACAAAAAGCGGTGCGATATGGTTGCTGGCGGTTTGTGGTTTTTACTGAGTGGTTTTAAGGTTGATACGGGGCGTGGTTGAAATTATAATTTCAACACTCCCCTTTAATTTCAACTGCTGGGCATTCAGTCATACCCAGACACTTCCTCAAAAATTCAAAGCTTTTCTGATCCAGTGGCTTTGTCAAGATGTCTGCAACCTGTTCTTGAGTCCTGTAATGTTTTAGGACAATTTCTCCATTGTTCACCAATTCTCTGATGTAATGAAACCTTGTATCAATGTGTTTCGTTCTCTTATGAAACACTAAATTCTTTGACAATGCAATAGCTGAGCTATTGTCACAAAAAATCACTGTCGCTTTTGTCTGCTCTTGGCCTAAGCTCCTCAACATCCTTCTCATCCAAACTGCTTGACATGCTGCTGCTGTAGCTGCCACATATTCAGCCTCTGCTGTAGACAATGCTACAATGGACTGCTTCTTAGAAGCCTATGAAATGGCTCCTGAACCCATATGAAAAACATAACCGGAAGTGATTTTCCGATCATCAACACTTCCAGCCCAATCACTATCTGTGTATCCAACCAAATCTGAATGTTCTGAGACATTATATAAAATTCCAAACATTTTGGTACCTTTGACATACTTCAAAATTCTTTTTGCTGCCTGCCAATGTGCCTCCTTTGGCCTCTCCATGAATCTGGAAATTAAACTAACAGCATACATAATATCAGGCCTAGTTGCTGTTAAATACATAAGGCTGCCTACAATACTCTTGTACAAACTAGGATCAAAATCCTTGCTACTGTCCTCTCTGCTGAGTTTTAATCCCATCACTGTGGGAGTGATCGTTGCCTTGCATTCTTCCATGTTAAATCTGCTCAATACTTGATTTACATATCTTGCCTGTGAGATAAAAATTCCTTTTTCATTTTGATCTACTTCTATGCCTAAGAAGTATCTCAAGAAACCCATGTCAGTCATTTCAAATTCCTCTTTCATGACTGATTTAAAATTCTTAATGAACTGATCATCATTACCTGTGAAATAACATCATCAACATACAAGACAACAATTAAAATTTTACCATCTTTTTCTTTGATGTAGACGGTGGGTTCTCCTTCACACTTGTCGAATTCATTATCCAATAGATATGAATCTATTCTGCTGTACCATGCTCTTGGCGCTTGCTTCAGCCCATAAGGAGCTTTCTTCAATTTGCACACTTTGTGCTCTTCACCTTTCTTCTCGTAGCCTAGAGGCTGTTCAACATAAACCTCTTCCTTTAACACTCCATTTAGAAATGCTGACTTCACGTCCATTTGGTAGACTTCCATTTGTTTTGTGCTGCTATGGACAACACTGCTCTCACGGTTTCCATTCTTGCAACTGGAGCAAAAGTCTCCTCATAATCTCTCCCATACTGCTGCTTGTACCCTTTCACAACCAGCCTTGCCTTGTGCCTTTCTATCTTGCCTTCAGCATTGCTCTTGGTCTTGTAAACCCATTTCACTCTAATGACCTCTTTACCTTTTGGTAGCTCAACCAAATCCCATGTTTTATTTCTCTCTATGGCATTCATCTCCTAATCCATAGCTTCTATCCATTTCTTATCTTTAATTTCTTCCTCAAAATGAATAGGATCATCAACATGACAATACAAGGCAAATAAGGAATTCATTCCTTCATTATATATGTCACTCAAGTTTCTGAACTTCTTACCTCTTTCACTTGGTGTGCAAGTGCTTGAAGATGCACTTGAATTTCCTTCTTGTGGTGTGCTTGGAGAAGCACTCTCATTTATCCTCAATGGTGTGCTTTGCTGTCCTTGTGTTGGCGCTGCTGTTTGGGGATGCATTTCAGCCACCTCCTCATCATCTTCATCTTGAGACAAACAGTTTTTAACATTCACTGTTTTCTCTATGCTTCCATCCCAAGCTTCCTCTTCAATGAATTGAACATATCGCTAACAAAGAACCTTCTTGGTGGATGGGATATACAACCTGTAGGCTTTGGATTCCTCACTGTATCAATGAAGACATTTCTCCCCTTTGCTGTCCAACCTCCTCCTTAGCTGATCTGGAATGTGTGCATAGGCCACACATCCAAAAACTCTAATGTGGGTGACTCCTTGCTTTCTCCCACTCCATGCTTCTTCCTACATTCACTGGCATAATGCCCATATTTTTTACAATAATAGCATTGGACATTGGATTTTTCATACCTTTGTCCTTGAGCATGATGTTGTTCTCTTTGTTGGCTGCTGCATTGGCCTTGGTTCCGATTTGGATTGCTGCCTCTTCCTTGAGTATTTGCTGGACTGTTCCTTCCACCTCTGTTCTGGCTTCTGCCTCTTCCTCTCTTGTTTCCTCTGCCTTGA
>APFE031347474.1:0-12045 GCA_000404065.3 Pinus taeda
GGGACCCATGATGGAGGGAAAATGGAGGGAAAAGTGCTCTATGAAATCTATATAAGGAAGGAAACTCTACTCATTTTAGCATCTTATCTTTTGACATATTAAACTCAATATTATTTGCTTGAGCTACTTAGTTAGGTTACTGTGTTGTTTAGCACACGAGTGTCTTCGAGTGGAGATCTCAACCCTTGCTTTGGTGGAGTTTGAGTGCCAGCCCTAGGAGGGAGTTATACTTCGTACCAAGTTGTACCAACAACAATGAGTCGATTTGCAACAACAACAAGTCGAGTTACATGAGCAAGTAAAGTTACAAGAAGGAGGTCGAGTTACAACCACAAGGAAGGGAGCAACAGAAGGGTCGATTTACAACAACGAGAAAGTCGAAGCAGGAGGGATGAGTACAACAACAGGACATTGAGTAACAACAAGGAGGCTAAGTTCCAGCGGTGCAGAACAGGGAGAGTAATAACAATGAAGAATAGGGAGAGTAACAACATAGGGGCTACACAGTCATTGGAGTGAAATTTGTTGGGGCAACATTATCTTGGGGATTTTGTTGCTGGGGAGTTGGGAGATCATTAAAGGGTCATTGAGGAGGATTAATGGAGTTGGGAGTGCAGATATTGAAAGGAAGAATCACAACAACAAAATTCATATTTGGAGGAGGGCCAAGCTGTGAAGGGCCAATTTTTGAAGGTTAGAACCAAGGGAAACTCTTTTTGGGTTTTTTGCAGGGAGTGTGCTCCTAATTTTATAAAATTTTCTGGCCACTCTAGAGTGGGAAAATCATGGAACAATGTGAGGCAACTATGTAGTTTGGAGCAGTAGCATAGTTTTCTGGAGGAGTTGGTTATTGTAGTCGTTGGGCTTTCTAGCATTCATCACCTGGTGTGTGTAGCTTTCCATTGAGGCAAGATCAGGTGCACCACTTCCACATTATTGTACTTTCCTCCCAGATTATAATAAAATGGCTCAGTTGTTGGTTATTCCTAGAATTTTTATGGGTGTACATTGAATGTTTCAATTTTATAGTGTTGTTTTAATTGTTTTCTTTGCATAACACTATTTTTTCCTAGTTTGGGACATTACACTGGTGTCAAAGTATGATCTTGGCCCAACTGTGGGAAACTAGCTAGAAGATCACGAAATATTTGGGTATAAGTGCCCAGTGACAGGTGAAACTGGAGACAAACCCATGGCTCAAGGGAAATCTAGTATGCAGAAAGTTTGGGGTAAAATTCATTGGGATGATGAGTGGTTGGCCTAGTTGAGGAGGGTGACAGACCAAACCCATCCTCAAACTTACAACATAGACGTTAGAGGTAAGCAGGCCATGGGGGTGTAGACATCTACATCATGTGGGGAAAGTCGACCAGATTAGGGCACCAGATCTCCTGAAAAGGACTAGGCAGGACATTGACAGTTAGAGGGTGAGACTAGGGGGTGATTTTGTGGGTGGAGATCTGGCTTTAGATATCAAGAGCCTAAGGAGGAGGTTGAGCATGATGATGAGAGCCAATAGGATGGTGGGGAGAACATCGATATACCTGGTGTGGCACATGAGTCACCTTTATTAGAGACCTATTTGATAGCCCCAGTTGACACCTTGGCGGAGAAGATAGAGCCTACACACATAGAGCTATCTATTGAGGAGGAGCCACCATTGATTCAGTATATACTTTGCTACTAGTAAATTCCTATGGGAAACTACAATGGCTATAAGGCGGATATTCAACTAATCCAATGAGCCTAAGCTGGGGGAACTTGAATATGTAGCTATAATAATAGAAGTGAAGTCTATGTGAAGCTATATATACACGGTTACCCAGTTTCCATTGCCAAATATAGATGTTGATTTAAGTCAGAGCGCATAAATAGACAAAGTTTAATTTTGAATCTTAAGATAAAATACACCATCATTTTCAAATGATATAATGATGGCATTGTTGGCCTAAACTCTGTTATTAATCATTGATTCAACACCTTAAAGAACTACTACTGCATTCAATTGCTGGATCCTACTACATGAAAAATTTCAATAGAACCATAATGACGAGGCAATCACTGAAGTATAAATGATGTTTGACACTTTTTTAATCACTTTGTTGTGGGGAAATATATATTTAAATAAAAATTTTAGTCTTTAAATCAGATTCCCTTGTGATCTTTCTAATTCCACATATCGGATAAACATTAAGTGGATTGTGTAGTGATCTGGAGTTCTAGAGGTAACACCCGATAAAATCGATCCTGTGATCCGAGGTTTGAGTTGTAATGTGCAATAAACTCAACGATTAGGGGATTCACAAGGGGGAATTATCATCTTTTTACACTATTCATCCTCCTACTATCATCTCTAAATTCAAATTAAGGTAAAATCTTATGATCAAGCACCTATTACAGTCAAGTGCCAAAAATTTTCTCCATTTATTCATTCAATCTGCTAAAATTTAGAAAAAAAAATTCTAGAGTGCGAGGATGAAAATGGTCATTACATGAAATATTACATTTGAGTTGATTAATGCATCGGACATTTCAACACCTGCCCATAAAACATTTAACAATACGCTGTACAATCCACGTTGAACCTACGTAGGTTCAGAATGATACTCACATATATAATATATAACTATAATATACTATATATACTAATATTTTATATATATATATATATAAATACTTAATATATATAATATATATATAATATCATATATATATACTATAGATATAGATATATATAGATATAGACTAGAGATTAGATTAGTATATATACATAAAGATTATATATATATAATCTATATTACAGTGAGTAAATGATAGTCTAAAAGTTTGCTCACTTTATTTAAAACAATCACGAACCTATAAAATAACATAAAGAGTATTAGAATTCATGATGTTTCAAATTAATTTTGTCTAAATGTCATTTCCCTACAAAATATGTCTTTTAATTTTCAAATATTATATTAAGTCTTTAATAGAAATCATATACATCTAATAATCCAAATAGTTGGCTAGTAACACCAGCAATGCACAACACCATAAATCACTGTTGGAAATTCACTAAGTTAGATAGACTGTAAGTTGAATTACAATTGTTAATATGATGGAAATTAACTAAGTTAGGTAGATCTGTAGGTTGAACCACAATTATTAATAGTGGGTAGCCTATCAATTATTACTGTATCATCTACTCACTAGGTGTTTCTTTCTGGAATCCAGTTTTATCCTCCCCAATCATATTGAGATAAAGGTTCGTGTAAAAAAAATAAAAACAGTGGCAAAAAACATGTGAGTTGATCCAAGAGAGTCAAGAAATGAACACAAGATGCATAATTTGTAATTGGCACACATTAAATAAGTCTTTTAGATGGTGAAAAAAAATGGTATAGGAAGCACTATTAATCTCTAGTTATATATATATATATATATATATATATATACTCTACATATTTATTTATCATATATATATATATTACCTATGCGTGCTATTTTGAGTTTAAAGTAGATCATATATAAATATTTTACTTTCTTGTGACCAGAATTTAAAGTTGTTGCAAAATAATGCTGACCCTAAAGGATTTCAAGGATTCTATTTTTATTAAATTGTTAATTATGGTTATTAACAAATGACAATATATTGGATTTGAGATATTACAACATGGTAATAATGTCTCGTAAAAAAAAACAAACACTTTTTACAGGAAGGTTAAAGGGGTTAAGTGTTTTGAGGATTTATATTCACTGGAAGTAAAGTTCTTAACTAAGTCTAAATTAATATTAAATTTAAATTTGATATATTCATATAGTTAGATTATTTTTAATATCACTTCAATAATTTTCCCTACCTAAAATTGTTCAAAAACTTGCATAAATTTTGGTAGACATTACCATGGTAAATCACAGTGTTCACATGTTCACTTCTATCTAAATTTATGCAAGGAAATGCATAAATAATGGTGGGAAAAAACTCTTGGCTATATTTTCTTATTTACCAGAAAGTAAATAATGTCCCAAGTAACTCTTGCACTAATGCCTATGGCATTCCAACCATATAAATTACATGGTTTTACTAGTTTAACATTCTCAGAATCATTACTTCATTTAATTATTTAATTATTTTTCCATATAAATAATGGAATTGATTATTATATATATTCTTTCATTATTAATCTTGGTTCTTATATATCTTATATACTAAGGTATAACATTGTATCATACCATACACTTCTAACTATACAAGCAATTATATATAAATAATTATTAAAGTAATTCCAAATTATCCATTGTTTCCAATTGGTATCCCTATCCTACATGCATGTAATATGATAATTACCCTATTCTAGTCATATGCTATATAATACAATATTATCTATGCTTATTATTAATATTTGAGTTTTTGGTACTTCCATTATTGAAATCATAGAACGTTAGAAACTTATTCTCTCTCTTTTTACTAATGACATTCTCAGTTTATGTTATGATAATGCTACCAATCAGCTCTACTATTTACATGACATAATATAGTCTAAGCCTACTATGTTGAGTTAGATTGATTGTATCCTTATGATTAAATCTTATAGGAAGGTTTGAAATTGATAGGTGAATTATATCATAAAGAACTTATAAATGCATAAATTGCTCCTTCGTAAGTATATAATAATAACAATAAATTATAGAACCACTTAGGTTGGTTACAATATTTATTTGATTGGTTTTATCTTATAAAGAAAATCATTTTAAATTGTGTTGGGATTCACTGGTGAACCATGGTTAGAGGAGGTACAAGAAGGAGTGTGGAAACTAAAGGGCGCAACTTGGCACCAACACAACAATGAACTCATGCCACCCCAGCCAATGATGGGGGAAACATCACAACACCAGAATAGATACCAGCCAAAGAAGTGTTGAACTTAATGAGATCATTCCAGCACATTTTTGAGGCATTAATAAACTGTCTAGAATGAGAGCATGGAGGACCTGTCATAAAAAATGAAGCACCCCAAAATGCTACGAGAAATGATGTACGTCGATATTTGGAAAAGATAAAATTTCCAGAGTTTTGGGAGTCCACAGATGGTCAATCTGCAGAGGCATGTTTAGAAAACATGGCTATGTGCTTTTCCCTGATAGATTACAACTCAAACTTGAAGGCCACGATGGGTATATTCTAGCTAGAGGGAAACATACTACTTTGGTAGAAGACATTATTAACCTAATTAGGGATGGATATCTCAGAAGTAACTTGGGAATTATTTAAAGAAAAGTTTATAGAACATTACCTGTGAGAGGAGTTCCATGAGAGGCAACTAAATGAACTCAATGCATTACAGAAATTGAGTCGCTCAGTACCAGAGAATGAGGCTCGTTTCATGGAATGACTCCATTATGCCCCTCACTTAAACACAGAAAGGCTCAAAGTCAACAAATTTATGTATGGACTAAATGTTAACATTCAGGCCAAGGTTAGGATCTTAATGCCTCGCACCTTGCACGAGGCAGTTCAGTGGGTGATCAATATAGAGGAAGAGATAATGAGAAGTGGACGTAATAAGTCAACAAGGCCCACACGATAAGGAGTACCAAGTGGAAATAGTATGGAACACATGAATTTTCAAAGAGGTCATGTGCTCAATCATCAAAAGTGGTCAAAAGGAAATCAAAGAACACCATATAGGCATCTAGCTTAGTAGCCACATAGGGTACCTCAACAAACTCGTCAACCATAATATCACTGTCCTATGTGACAACACCAAGTCACACCACCTCAGCACTGAGCCCAATAGTTTGGCTCTTTCTAGTAGAGTTCCAAGCCAACTTCCAGTTCAGTTGGTAGTAGGATACAAGCTCCTAAGAGGGGGTGTTGGACTTGTGGATGTCCTCACTATGAGAGGAATTTCCCTCAAAAGACAGGTAATACCAACTCAACTAATAAAGAAGTTATGGTGGGGGATCTGGGGAAGGCTCATCACATCTAGGAGCTACTGATTTTTTTATTTCTCTAAATGCATTATCAAGGATTAAACATAAAGAAATTGAACAACATGAATTTAGACATGTAGAAATGGCATGTGGTGTGAAAAGAAATGTAGGAAGGATGGTAAAGGATTGTGAGGTGGACCTGGGTGTATGTAAGACCAAGATATCCTTGTTCTCTGCAATGTTAGGAGTCTATGACATAGTTATAGAAATGGATTGGTTGGAACGACATGAGGCACTCCTAGACTACAAAGACAAGGAACTACATTTCACAAATGATGTCGACCAAAGAAAATCATTGAGAGGAAAGAACTGAGGGGTGTATTTGAGGTTCATATCCTCCATTCAACTAATGAAATGTAGGTGAAAGGGATGTCAAATGTTCACAGTGGTAGATCTAAATGATAAGGGTGATTATGAAAACCTTGATAAACATCCAATTCTTGTTGAATTTAAGAATGTATTTCCTGAAGAACTATCTATGATACCCCCAAAAAGGGAAATTGATTTCACCATCGACCTTAAACCAAGCACTAAGTCTATTGCAGAGGAACCCTATCGTATGTCGAATCCAGAGCTAAAGGAATTGAAAATCCAATTAAAGGAATTGTTGGACCTGGGGTTCGTACGACCTAACAAATCTCTGTGGGGATCCCTTGTGATTTTTGTTAAGAAGAAGGATGGGTCTTGGCGACAGTGCATTGACTACAACTAGTTGAATAAAGTGACGATAAAAAATCAATACCTCTACCAAGGATAAATGAATTTTTTGATAAAATGAGGGGGGAAACTATGTTTTCAAATATAGATCTAAGGTCAGGATATCATCAGTTGAGAATTAGGGAAGAATATATCCCGAAGACAACCTTTAAGATAAGATTTGGGCATTATGAATTTGTAGTTTTGCCCTTTGAACTTATAAATGCCTTGGGTGTTTTCATGAGTTTTATGAATGGAGTATATCATGATTATTTAGACAAGTTTGTACAAGTCTTTATCGATGACATTTTGATCTACTCAAAGACCCCAGAAGAGCATGACAAACACTTAAGGATAGTTCTACAATGTCTTAGAGAAAACCAATTATAGAGGAAGTGGTCAAATTGTTCCTTTTATCAAACCAAGATTCATTATCTTGGGCACATTATCTTTGGGGATGGTATCATAGTAGACCAAGCAAAGATCAAGGCCATCATGGAATGGCCAACACTAACCAATGTTCATGAAATAAAAATTTTCATGGGCATGGCAGGGTATTATCATAGATTTGTTGAAGGGTTTTCGAAGATAGCAATCCCCATTACCAAGCTCAAAATAAAGATGAAGAAATTCATTTGGACAGAAAATTGTGAAGTGGCATTCCAAAGGTTAAAGGTGTTATTAATGACAAAACCAATTTTGAAGGTGCCGGATATGGAAGAAGAATTTTTGGTTTGCATCGATGGCTCCAAGGAAGGGTCGGGTTGGGTTGTGTATTAATGCAAGAAGGAAGAGTAATAGCTTATGCATCAAGGAAAATTAGAACTCATGAAGAGAAATACACAACCCATGATATGGAAATGGCAGTAATTTTTTATGCACTAAATATTTAGAGACACTATCTTCTAGGAAGGAAGTTTGATCTTAGGGCTGACCATTGTGGGCTACAACACATATTCACTCAAGACCACTTAAATGCAAGACAAAGATGGTGGTCTGAGCTAATCAATTAATATGATTTTTATATTACTTACATAAAATGAATGGTAAATAGGGTGGTTTATGCTTTAAGTAGGAGGCCTTGGATATTTTCAGTGATTCCCTTAAAGACAAATTTGAGGGAGAATTTTCTTGACTTGCAATTTAAGGACACCTGGTACCAAGAGCTTAGAAAGCAATTGAGGGAGGATGAAATGAGGGTCCCAAAATATGAAGAATACTCCCTTGATAGTGACGGGTTACTACTATTTCAGGGAAGGATATATGTGCCACTGAATGAAGATATATTCTAGTTAATCTTGAATGAAGCACATCGTTCAATATACATGGCACACCTTGGTGTTAAGAAGATGAGTGTGGAATTGAAACCACTGTTCTTTTGGAAATGGATGAAGAAGGACATCATAAACTTGGTAGCAAGATGCTTAGAGTGTCAACGAGTAAAAGCTGAACACAAACATCCAACTGGGTTATTACAACCCCATGAGATACCAAAATCTAAATGGGAAGTTATATCAATGGACTTCATTGTGGGACTACCAATGATCTCAAGAAGACATGATTCCATATTTGTAGAGGTGGAAACGTTGACCAAGAGTGCCCATTTATACCAGTTAAAACTACATTTAGAATGAGAGATAGCCAGAGTTTTTATTCATGAGATTGTGAGATTGCATGGAGTGCCTAGGAAGATCATATCAGATAGGGGAGCAATGTTTATAGGAATGTTTTGGACCAGTTTCCAAGAATCCTTGGGAACCCAGTTTAACTTCAACACTTCTTATCACCTTGAGATAGATGGGCAGACAAAGAGCACTAATCAAATCCTCAAGCACATGCTACAGATGTATGTGATGGACCAACAAAAGAGATGGGAGGAGTTTTTACCCTCGTGGAATTTTCTTACAATAATAGTTATCAAAGTTCCATTAAGATGGCGCCATTTGGGTTCTTGTATGGAAGACCTTGCATAACACCTCTTAGTTGGGACTGATTAGAGGATTGAGTATTAATAGGACCAAAAGTGGTGCAAGAGATGGAAGAACAAATGACTATGATTATGGGGAAGCTAAAAGAAGCACAAGATCGACAAAAGAGCTATGCTGATGCTCATCGGATAGACTAAAGTTATGAAGTGGGAGATAGGGTGTTCCTAAGAGTAAGGCCCGAAAAAAGCTCTATAATATTTGGAAAGGGAGAAAAATTGTCTCCACAGTTTGTGGGACCTTTTGAAATCTTAGAAAGGAAAGGGTCAGTGGCATATAGGCTTGCCTTACATCCATCCTTAGCATGTATCCATGATTTGTTTCATGTTTTTGTTTTGTGTCATTATACTTCATATCCTTATGTTGTAGTGGCTATAAGCACCCTCCAAAATTTTGGCCTACACCCAATTTCAGAGCCTCCCTTGAGAGTTTCACTTGATGATTGCACACACTCGAGTTCACTCCGTGAGCTTGTGTGAGTCTTTACATCTGCCTTGCTTGTTCATTTCATCCAAGTTTTGCATGTTGACATCAATGTCATGCTTGCGACCATGCTCTGGTCATGCCCAAGGTCTTCGCTTCGTGTGTACTTGTTGTGTTTTCTATGAAAACATCTATCGCACTTAGACACAGAGTCACATTCACTATTGTGCAAGCGTCATCATGGTCGACCAATGATCAATCACAAGTGTTGTGCTTATCGCTTGCATCGTCAGTCAGTCATATTAAACATGTGTGTCTAGATGGTTTGAGTCATCTCATCATCGAGTCATGTAAGTGTGTATTTGTAGGATCACATATGCATCTTTCACTTGTTCACACACTTAGTCATTTTTTATTAAGTTCTAATGATCGGAATCCCCTTTGAAAATCGAACCATCATCCCGCCATCGACTCAATCAAATGTTAGCCATAACAATGCAGAAGCACCAAGCAAGTTATTTCAAGTTGCACTTCCCGCAAGAAAATCAATCTGCCTCCATGCTAGTCAACCAGAGAGTTTGATTTGACAGCCACCCCGAGACTTACTCCCCTCAAAAATTGCGGAGAGGCTGTAGACCTTTCTTGCTCTACTGACTGAAAAAATTGTGCAGTTTTTCCAGCCAGACCTCCCAACAGTCGACCGATTTCTCACCTAGAAAATTGCGTAGTTTTCATGAGAAAGCTCTCTGCTACCCAGTAGTCTGCTCAGCTCAGAAACTACACATAGGTGATCAGTATGCCAACCTCCAAGCATTGACGTAGTTTTTTTCATTAGCAGCTCCTTGTAGTGGACTACCAGTTCCCTCTAGGAATTGAGTAGTTTTTGCTGCCAAGCTTCAGTAGTTGACTTCGATTTCCCCTCATGAATTGTGAAATTTTTACTGCTAGTGACCAAGCAACAAACTGCTAGTTCCCTCCAGGAATTGTGCATTTTTTTCTGCCGGTGTCCCGGTAGCCAGCTGCTAGTTCCCTCTAGGAATTGTAGGGTTTTGGCTGCCAAGCTCCCATTGCCCACTCATTCCAGAAAATGTGCATTTTTTTCCTGCCCAACCTTCTTGCAACCCAGACTGTTCCCCTCAAAAGCTACACAATTTTGTCCTCCAGCTGACCTTGTGGATAGTCACTATCGATCAGGATTTTCGATCTTCATCAGCTAGTGACTCTTACGCAGTTTTCATCAGCAGTTCCCAAAGGCTCCATCTTGCCTCACAACCTTGTTGCCTCTTGTTGGCTTATATGGGCTTGACCTAGGTTTGGAAGAGTTATTTAGCCAAACAAAACCTACAACTACTGGCCGTTTCGGCAACAACCCATCGAGCGTGGACTGAGGTCTCATTTGAGGTAGCAGGGGAGGGTGTCGGAACCAGGTTTCCGTGCCCTTGGGATGTCTTGATGTGGTCTAGAGGGTTTGCATGCCGTTCTGTGGCCTTGCGCCACTCTGCTTCCATGTAGATCCAGAACAAGGCAATTCCTAAACACTTATTATTAATGAGTTGTTATAGATTAGATCTACTTTTTACGTGTTGGCATTATGACATAGGATTGGTTCTATGGCACAGGGGTTGTCCTTGATGGAAACTCTCTAAAATAGCAGATCACAAGTTCAGGTACTCAAAGAATGAAGAAAATAAGATATCCGCAGGTTCCTGTTCAAAAAGATGCGGTCCTCAGCTGGTTCCGCAAGTGCGCTGTTGAAAAGATGTGGACATGTTCGTAAGTGTTCTGAACAAAAGGTGCGAACCTAAAATGCACAGACTTTCATGTATAGAAAAACGTGTGCATGTGGGAAATCTTATGGTTGGTCCATGGTATTTAGTCCGACGTTTTTGATCCTATGGTTTTGGTCCGTGGTTTTGCATCTAAAGTATTGAACCTAGGTTTTGGGTCCCTAGTATTGGATTCCTATGGTTTTGGACCATGGTTTGAGTAAGGCCTAATCTATAAAAGGGAAAGGAGATCATTTGGCTGGACACAAGTGTGTTGAATATCTTAAGAAGAATAATATTTGAAATACTAGTGATCGGTTGGTGAGTTATAGTTTTACCTGAATCAAGGAGAAACCTGAGCATTACAAGATAGATCTATTGAAGGGTCGAGATCTCCTTGGCGCAGGATCAGATCTATAAATCTGATAGTTTGAGGGTATAAGCGAAGGCTGATAAATTGTCTATATCCGGAGGTGCGTAGTCCAGACACAGGTGTAGGTGCGTAGGTGCGCGGTTCAGACACGAGTGCAGGTGCGGAGGTGCGCGGTTCAAACATGGGTGCAGGTGCGTAGGTGTGCAGTCCAAACATGGGTGTAGGTGCGGAGGTGCATGGTTCAAACACAACACAGGTGTGGAGGTCCGCAAGACTGGACTCAGCGGAAGTGCGGATATCCGCAGGTTTCTATTAGTGAAGTTGCGAACTTTTCTTGAAATATATTATAACTGCTTTTGTCTATTGTTGCAGTGGTTTGGGTTTAGAATTGGTGTCTGGTACTGGTATTATTTTCTGGTTACAACATTCTGAGAAGTTATTGGTTGATTCAGTAGTTGTTTGTGGAAAAGAGATTGGTTGATGCACATATACTTGATGATTATTTGATGTTCATGGATCCAGTCTGAAAATTTATGAAACGTGGTCCCTGGAAGAAAAGAGAAGGTTGAAGCCTTCAGTAGGTCAGCACCTACGTACTAGTACCTTAGCTAGTACAAGAGCTAAGGGGGTTGAAGCTCCCTTCCAGGAGAATCTGGGGAATGAGAGAAGGTTGTAGCCTTCTGTAGGTTGAAGCCTGCGTACTGGTATAAGACTGCACCAGTACAGAATCATTGTAAAAAGAAGCCTCTAATTGAAAGAAGATAGAGACATATTGCAACAGGTGGTTTTCACCCACATTGGGTTTCCACCTTATATCTTGTGTTCT
>APFE031347483.1:0-29939 GCA_000404065.3 Pinus taeda
CAAGTACTATTCTCAATCAAAGAGGCTTCGGCCAAAATCCAAAGATGATCAAGCTCCTTTTGTCGTTTTTGCTTCTTGACCCTTTTCCTCAATTTTGCCTTAAGACTCCTAATTCGCGCCTTGCAAACCAAGTTCCGGACCTTGTAATGTATAACCAGGCATGGGAATTGTTAGGGAAAGGGGAAACATTAGGGAAATAGGGGAAATAGGAATTAAACAAGGAATTTAGGGAAGGGAAAGGGCATAGAAGTTATGATATTGTAGGGTTTGGGATGAAGTAAGTTTTGGGGCTAAGTAGGGTTTGGGATTTTATGGAGGAATATTATGGAATTTTATGGGAAATTTGAAAAGAAATGCTGATGAATATGGGGGAAAAAAGGAGGATGAAAATGGGAAAACCTTGGGCAACATATCACTTTGAAAACCCTAGCAAAATTAGTCTTTTATTTTACACATCAACATTAGGGTTTTTTTGTTTTCCATTTCATGGCATATTTGTCATATTTCCTTTACATTCAATTTGCAAAAACTAACAAAACCACCATGAAAAGAGCTTACTTGTATCTTGCTTGAGCTTAGAGAGGTTTTTTGTGTGTTTTCTGCAAGTTATAGGGTGAAAAACCCAACGCGTAGCGCCCCTTCAACGCGTAGCGCCCTTGCAAATTTGCACTGCAAAATCCTTCCCAACGCGTAGCGCGCCCCCAACGCGTAGCGCGCCCTTACTGACGCGTAGCACGACTCTCCTGAAATCCAAATTGAGCTCATGATAGCTCGTTGGAAAGGTCTTTGAGTCTACTTTCCAACCCAAGTGGAATTTTTCAATTTTGAGTTCATTTTCCTTGTCAAAAATCAAATCTCCCAAGACTGGTCAAAATGTGCGAAATGAGGATGCCTCAAGGCAGAGTGCTGTTGCAGTCAACTTTTGAATGCCTTCCTCAAATCAAAATTGAGCTCATGATAGCTAATTGGAAATATATTTGTGTCTAGTTATCATTTGACTCATCAAGAAAGTCATTTGGCCAACCAAGCTAGGAGAAAATTTGATTTTCCCAAGGTCACTTCAGAGGTGCATTTGATTCTCCTGAGGCAACGATATTTTTGACATTCCGCTAAAACCATGACACCTGTGTAAAACGTGAAGGAGGTTTTCCATCTTGGGCATGTTGTGGACAAAAACCTCTCTCAGTTTTCCAAAATTCATCTTTAATTTCTCTAAAACACCTTTTGAGTGAAACTTATCCCGATGTGTGAAACAAGGAATTTTGTGGAAATGAAGCGAAATGAAGGGGATAAGGGGCTTCTAAATTCTTGGGGAAATTTTTGGAAGTAGGGAGGGATGTTGGGAAGTAGGGGAAAGTGGAATCGTAGAGATTGAGTGAGGGAAGGGGTCCAAAAGGGCAAAACACAGGCCCAACCTAGAAAATTGCCAAGTTGTGGCAAGAAACTAGGGTTTGTGCAAAAATGAAGAATTTGGGGAATCTCAGTGATGGAAAGTGTTTTATAAGGTACTTTAAGGATAGGGGGAAGGTGTATGAACATCAGGATATAAGTTTTGCCAATGATTTGACCGTCCAAGAGAAATTGCCTTCAAAACCCTAGGAGAGGGAATTGACCTTACCTAGGCGCAACTGAAGCATGAACAAGATGTAAAATGACTCATTAGACATTGACATGATAAGGACAACCCTATGAATGATGATAGACTCAGCTGAATGATGACATTTGGACAACTTTAGAAGGAGTGAAAGCAAACCCTAGACCTAATGCCTAGTGACCAAATTTTGCTTGAAGACTCTTTGAAATGACAAAATTTGACCTTGACACTCTGAGACCACTTTGTAAGAGCATATTTGATCACTGGAGGAAGGCTGGAAAGACTGACACTAACATTGCCCAGATTTGCGTAAATTCTGGGCTGACCAGCCCTGCTAGGGAAAATTGTGCAATTCCTGCTGGGAGTGTTGACTGGCAAGATTGTGCAATCCTAGAGCCCAGTAGACTACCAAACAGGATTGCGCAATTTTTGGAGGGAAGGTTGGTTGCCCTCCAGAAATGCACAAATTTCTAGGGGAAGATGCTCATCCTACAGTTGGACCAAGTCCGGGTGAACAGCTTATGAGGGGAATGCATCAAGTTGTAATCGACAGGCTGTCTTTATGCAAACAAAACACTGAAGTTGGTGAACTTGATGAAGTAAGGCAAGCTACTGTGAAGGTTGGAATGGAGGCTCCAAAACGAAGTTAAGGCAAAATTTTGGAGGGTGGTTGTAGTTGCTACAACATATACATGCATGACTATAATCATGACATGCATGCATAATAACATATGGACACTAACATGCATAACAAATGCATATACAACCAACATGCATTCATGACTAAAGCATCCCAACAACAACAACATCAACCTTCAAATGGCGACATCACTACAACCATGATCAATGCCATGCAAATGTAACAAGCACATGGACTACAAGCATAAGGAACACATATGCAACTAACATGAATGCATGACCAACACACCGTCCATCTGGTCTGAGAGGTGAACCATGCTCTGATACCACTCTATAACACCCTCTTACCACATCTACCCAAGTAATCGGCCAACCAAGGTAAACATGTGATGAGAAGTTACTAAGATATGATTTGGATCCTTATGTGTCAATTAAGGAAGTGGAACCGATGGAAACATGCCATACAGACCTTCCACATCAACAACAAAACTCTCAAGAGCCATCTCAACCACTTTGGTAACCAGCCCCTAAGACCAACTGAGTTTTTTTACCATTAAACCCCTAGATTCTCCCTTGATATGGGCATGCATGTGTCCAGGAGTCTATGGACGCTCCCACAACATGGGTATGCATGCGTCAACGGACTTTTTTTCCTAGTGTTGTGCCTGTGTCTCTAGGATTTGAGCCAACTTTTCAAGCTCAGAGCCCAGGTCACTTCTTGGATTTCAATGACACTTTCAGAACGAAAATATGACAGTAGACTAAGGAAACAAATGCAATTACTTGAACAAGGAATTGATTGGTCCCCTACTAGCCATGACATGCATTTTGTCAAACATGTCACAATTATGTAATCTATAGGTTTAAACAACAAATTTGAGAATAAGGATCTCATATTTATTTGAGATTCACTATGAGGCATTGTTTCCTTATTACTTTAGTTTCATTTTTATCTATTAGGCCATAAATACATTGTTAATTCAATTACAAGTAAAAACATGATGAGAACCATACATAGTCACTGTCATAATACATGTTCATAACTAGCATAATAACAACTGAAATACCAAGGAAACAAAAACCATATAATCCACATATAAGACAGTATAATACTCGTAAATTAACAAGGAGATATAACCTCATATTAATGATGCAAAACCAACTCAGTATGGGACTACCACATTCCACTTGGCCGTATATTGGCTAAGCCAAGTCTCTCCTTAGCGAATCACCCCTGTGCCATATTCCAAGCATGAATGTGGGATCTCATCAATCAAAACCATTCAGGGCTTCTAGAGGTCAAACCACCTCAACCCATCAAATAATGGTTCCACCTCACAATTGGACATCACAACCATCACCAGATTGGTCCCTACCTAGACCTTCCAGAGCATTTGTTCCAACCAATGCATCCAGGACTACTAACTCAACCCACAGCTTATTGTGGGCTTCCACAGCATTTTTCCAACCATGGCTTCCAGGACTACTAACTCAACCCACCAAGGGCTTCTAGAGTGTTTTTCTAACCATGGCTTCCAGGACTAGTAACTAAACCCAAGCTATTACACAGCTTCCAGAGCATCTGTCCAACCAGAGCTTCCAGGAACTAGTAGCTCAACCCAAGCTAAAAGAAACATGAGAACCAACCAGAAAAACAAAGAAATGAACCCATAACACCATGGTTATATAGGAAATAGCAAGGCTAGGAAAATCCACTGTCACTCCAGGAAGTCCTCCATGCCAATGATAGATCATGACCAATAAACCACATGCATATGCCATGCCTGCCAAAACTAGTGAGGAACACCTACATGCAACTCAGTACCTACAAGAAAAACTCGACATAGTTGTTGATCCCGATGTCCTCTTGTGCCTTCTTGCTCCAAAACTCTAAGTATGCCACGCTCTCCAATGGTTCTCCAAGAAAAATCTAAGTATCCAAGAGTGTGAGAGAGAGAGAATAAAGAGAGAGCTCCACCAAAACCTATCAAGAAAATCTTGCTAACTGATCCTTAGACGCCTTTTTATTAATGAGGCCTCTATTTTCTTCAATTTCCATTATTTTCCTTTAATTTCATCCTCACATGCAACCTGTGACCTTTCACCTTCATTTTCTCCTAATTTCCTTTATTTTCATAAATAAAATGCCAATAAATGCCTCATGCCTTTCCAAAGCCATTGCCAATGCCTTTGCCAATTTCCTTAGCCATAATAAACTGAAGTGACACTCCACTAGGATGTTTTTTCCCACCATTCATCTTGGAATACGTGTCCCATGACCGTGGTCTTACATATTTTTACATTTACATGGATTTTTAACTAAGATTGTTAGATAAAGGGAAGAAAAGAGGTTTGAATGGATAGAGGAATGTGCAACTAGTTTTGAGTAGTTAAAGCAGTTTTTGACACATGCTCTAGTGTTAAATATTGTAGATCTGGACAACGAGTTTGTGGTATGTACATATGCTTGCAAGAGAGGGTTTGGTGGATTCCTTATGTAGAAAGGACAAGTAGTGTGCTATGAGTCACAAAAACTAAATTGGCATGAGCAGAACTATCTGACACATGATCTTGAGTTGGAAACAATCATTCATGCATTGAAGATGTGGAGGGACTATCTTCTTAGTAGATGATTTGTATTGATGAGTGATCACAGTGGATTTTAATATCTATTTAACCAACTGAATTTGAGTGTCAGGCAAGCTGGATGGTTGGCCACGATCAATGAGTTCAACTTTGAGATCGGGTATATTAAAGGTAAAGAGAATAGGGTTGTAGATGCTCTTATCAGGAGGATACAAGTGAATCATATAGCAGTTATGAGATCCTATGGGATAGATCTACAGGATAGGATCTTGCAGGCAGGTCATCAAGATGTCAGGTATATGGAGCTTGGGCACAAATTGTGGCAATCGTACGGTATAGGTACAAGTACAAGTGCATGAGATGTAGACGATTTTATCACAGAAAATGGATTGGTCAGGTTTATGGACAAGATATATGTTCCAGACAATGGTGAGCTCAAGAAAACGATCATGGGGGAGTTTCATGCGAAATCGTATTCAGGTCACCCAGGATATCAGAAGACACTGACAGCGGTGAAGAATTTTTACTTGGCTTAATTTGAAGAGAGACGTCGCAGAGTTCATGGCTAGGTTCTTGGATTTTCAACAGGTGAAGGTAGAATGTAACCACCCAGGTGGACTACTATAGCCGATTTTGATTCCAGAGTGGAAATGGGAGGTCATTTCCATGGAATTTTTCACAGGTTTGTTTAGGAAATATAGGTAACATGATTCCATCATGGTTGTGGTGGGCAAGTTGAAGAAGGTAGCACACTTCATTCCAATGAAGTATACATACTCAATGAATTATGTAGCATAGGTCTTCATCAGATATGTAGTGAGATTTCATGGTGTTCCACAAAAGATTGTGTCAAAGAAGGATGTGAAGTTCACTTCCAAGTTTTGGAAGGAATTGTTTGCAGGATTAGGTATAGAGTTGGCCTTCAGTACAAGATATAGATGGACAGACAGAGAGGGTCAACAAGATATTGGAGGACATGTTGAGTATGTATGTGATGCATTAGCAATGGAAGTGGGAAGAATATCTTCAACTAATTGAGTTCACTTACAACAATGGGTATCATGAATCTTTGAGGATGAGTTTGTTTGAGGCACTCTATGGGCGGAGTTGTAATACTCCTATTAGTTGGAGTGATCTAGTTAATAGGGTATTGATTGAGCCATACATGTTAGCAGAAATGGAACAGGAAATGCATGTAATCAAGAAGAATTTGAAAGCAACACAGGATAGGCATAATATCTATGCAGATCGAAACAAGTCATTTAAGGATTTTTAGGTTTGGGATTATGTGTACTTGCATATCAATCCAAAGAAGAGCTCCTTGTAGATTGGATCGTGTGCCAAGATGGCACCCCGGTTTTATGGACCTTTCAGGATTCTTGAGAGGATTGGGCTAGTAGACTATCGACTTGCACTTCCTCTAACAGTGAAATTCCATGATGTTTTCCATGTGTCATTTCTTAAGAAGTATGCTAAAGATGTTGATCATGTGAATGACTAGTTTGTATTGCAGATGGATCCAGAAGGAGAATTCTAGTCAAAACTTCAGTGCATTTTGCAGAGAAATATGCTCATGCTTTGGAACTGAGCAATCAAGCATGTTAAATTGCAGTGGAAGCACTTTGGGCCCGATGAAGCTACATGGGAGATGGTGGATCATATGCGGGCTATGTATCCTTCTCTATTCACTAGTTAAGAGACTTTTTTGGGTATATGTATTTGGTATATGTTTCGTTATATTTTTTAGTATGATGTTTTGGTATATGTACATATGTATATGGATGTAAATACCGCCATGAGTTGTGTTATAAAGCTCCAATAAGTGGTATGGGTGTCATGTCATTATGGTTGTCATGTTGTTACGTTGTCATGTTGGTTTGCTTCCCAGCAGGTTGTTCATTGTAAATATTGCAAAGAGCTAAGTTATAAAGCTCCACAAGAAGTATGTTTTGTTTATATCATTTGTGTGGTTTTAGGTGTCGATGGACATCGAGAACAGTGTTCCCCCAAGGGGGGGGGTTCTATAACAACCCTGGTAAAAAATCCATGTAAAAATTAATAAAGGTAAAATAAGACCTTGGTCATGGGACATGTATTCCAAGCTAAATGTTCATCAAAAACATATTAATTGGGATCACTTGGATTAATTAATGGTTAAGGAAATTGGAAAAGGTAATGACAAAGGCTTTGGAGAGGCAAAGTGGAATTTATTGGAATTTTATTAATGAAAACAATGGAAATTAGGAGGAAAGGTAGGCAAAAGGTCACTGGTTACATGTGTGGAGGAAAATGAAGGAAAATAATGGAAAATGAAGAAAATAGAGGCCTCATTGACAAAAAGGCTTCTGAGGATCAGTTTGTAACCTTTTGTCAGTTTAGTTTTGGAGCTCTCTCTCCATTCTCTCTCTCTCTCTCATACTCTTGGACACTTAGAGTTTCTTGGAGCACTCTTGGAGGAGTGTGGCATATTTGGAGTTTTGGGGAAAGAAGGCAAAGGAAGTGCAGGAAAGCACAAGAGGACATCGGGATCAGCAACTACAGTGGGTTTTGCTTGCAAGTACCAAGTTGCATGTGTGTTTTCCTCACTATTTTTGGCATGCATGGCATATGTATGTGGTTTCTTGGTTATGATTTGTCATTGGCATGGAGGATTTCCTGGATTGACAGTGGATTTACCTAGATTTTCCATTTCTTGGATAGCCATGGTATTGTGCATTTTACTTTTGTTTTCTAGTTGGTTTTCTTTTTCCTTTAGCTATGGGTTGAGTTACTAGTTCCTGCATCTTTGCTTGGAAAAACGATCTAGAGCCATATAATAGCTTGGATTGCGTTACTAGTCTTGGAGCCTTGGTTGGAAAAACGCTCTAGAGCCCTTGGTGGGTTGAGTTTAGTCTTGGAGCCTTGGTTGGACAAACACTCTGGAGCTTGACAACAATTGTGGGTTGAGTTACTAGTCCTGGAGCCTTAGTTGGAACAAAAGCTCTTGAGCCCTAGAAATATTAGGTAGAGACCAATATGGTGATGGTTAGTGATGTCTGACCATGAGGTGGAATCACTAGTTGGGGATTGTGGTGGTTTGTCCTCTAGAAGCCCTGGATGGTTTTAGTTGATTTATTTTATGAGATCCCACATTCATGCTTGGAATATGGCACGAGGGTGACTAGCTAAAAGAAAGATTTGGTTCAGCCTAGTCTATGGTCGGGTGGTTCATGAAAGTCCCATACCTGGTCAGCTTATGCAATCATCAATAAGAGCTCTTTTTCTCCTTAGTATTTTATGGGTAAATATACTTGTTTGTATGTGGTTTATATAGCTATTATACCCTAGATATTTCTATTGGTTATATGTTGGCTATGAATGAGTTTTATAACTGTGGAAATGTATGTCTCTCATCATGTTTTGGCTAGTCACTAAATTTACAATGGATATATGGCTTAATAGATGGTAATGCAGTTATTGTGATGAGGCATCAATGCTTCTTAGTGATTCTCAGATAAGTATGAGACCCCTATGCTCAGATTTTTTGTTTAAACCTGTAGATTGCATCTTTGTGACATGTTTAACGAAATTCCAATCATGGCTAATAGGGGTCCATTCAATTACTTGTTAAAGTAATTTCATTTGTATCGTTATTCCATTGTTGTCTTTCATTTATAGAAGTGTCATAGAGTTCTGGGTAGTGACCTGAGCCGTGGGCCTGAAAAAGTTGCACAAAATTTAGAGTCATGGGCACATAACTGCTTGGGAAAGTGCCCATTCACATGCATACCCATGCTGCGGAAGTGATTGGAGGGTCCCAGTTGCACTCATGCCCATGTCATGGGAGCAACTAGGAGATTAATGCAATAAAAAGTTAGTTTTTCTCAAGGGCTAGTCACCTAGGAGGTTTGTATGGCTCCCGGGGGTTTTCCAGTGGGTCTAAAAAGCCCGTGTTGTTGTGTTTTTTCAGTTCCACTTCCTTAATTTACACATAGGGAGTTAATCATATCATAGTAACTCTTCGTCACATATTTACTCTAGTTGGACAATTACTTTGGTAGATGTGGGAGGAGGGTGTTACACTAGAATTGCTAATTAACAATTGAAATACAATTAATTTTACTTGAGAATACAATACAAGTTATATTAATATATGAAGAAAGTTGTGTATGGCTATTTGAATGAAGGAGATATAAGCTTCAGATTTTTGAATTTTTGTTTTGTTGCTTATTAGCTTTGAAAAGGGGTTCAATGTAGCAAGGATAGATTTGTAGGAATGGTGAGATTACAAAAGTTTAGAGAGATTGTTTGCATTTTATCACTCGTACTTAATATTTGGATAACTAATGGTTAGTTTCTTTTTCAGGCTAAATGATGTGCACATAGAGCTCATGCATATTATAACAAGAAGAAGCAAGCAACACTTGATTTACAATGTTTCTAAAGGTCAAAGGTTACAAGAAAATAGCTTTAAAAACTAAAGATGGTGAACTTCTTATCACATCCTTTTCTATCTTGTCTCCTTTAAAAAATTGCATTTGAAGATTTCATCTCGTTTTGAATTCTTAGACATAGATATTTATATTTTGAACACATGCTTAAATTATTATCATAGATATCTTTCTTTTTTATTGTATATATTAGTGTTTTGTTATCTAATAAGAAGAGACTAGTTGCATTATCAATTGATTTTGGTATTAAGGACCTCTTTTTCTTGATTCATCCACACACTTCCATGCTTTGGGACAATTTCCTTTCACCTGCTTCTATAATAGGTCAAAATAACATATTTTTTCTTTGAACTTGTTGACACCTAATCTGAAAGGAATGGATTATTGCAAATATTGTAAATAATTTCAGTTATGCATTAGAGAAAACCAAGAGACCTTGGAATTGGAATCCCAAGAGTCTCTCTACTCATGTATATATTCATGAACTAAGTAATACAAAATAAAAATTAATTCGTGGAGTTACCCTCTTGGCTTAACATGGTATCAAAGCCACACTCCATTTTTAACACTCATGCCCTGTAACTCCTGCTATTTTCCAACTCAGATCTATGTTATGTCCTTTGTCCCTCTACGAATACTAGAGCATTAATTATGTGCATCAGAGGTGTGTTAAACCATTGTTGATGATGTCAGAAGTGGGATGGTTAATGTTGTCTGTGTCTACGGAATGCATGCATCGTGAAGTTATATTGAATGCCTTTGTATTAACATTGTTGTTCATCGATGAAACTCTGTGTTGAGTGTTTTTTGAAGGCAGGGTGATGAATGGAGCATGTGAATGGTGTGGTTTTGTGTATGCACTAAATTCGGTCGAATCTCTGCTTGTTTTCCAGTGGCCTTCACCTTATTCAACACTTTGTTGGCCTCCACATAACATGTGACTATCATTTTTTTAAGAACAAATTTGCTCCTTTCCTTGAGTTGGTGTGGTTGTTGTGGCCACTTCTCTGGCGAACCGTGGTGTCAAGAATGGGATTGAGTGCATGACCTTTCAGACCCGAGCCCAAGTCTAGTGCATGGTGTGCAGCGGAAGCGTGGTGAATTTTATCCCTCATCTACATTTAACTGGTCTGCTACGTTGATACTTTTTTTTATGGTCGTGTGATGTATGTGTCGAATGTGATTGGTAAACTGCGGTGTTGATGGTTGGTTTCCCATACCGTATCATGAACGTTGTTGGTTTTTTATGGACCGTACGGTGATGACTCGTAATTGTTTACATGGGATGTATTTTAAATCAAAAAAACCATGATGGATTATAAAATTGTTTAAATGGTTAATGGAATGTCAATTTTTTCTAAGAAGGGGGTCGTATGGTATATATATTTAAAGTGGCACATAATTTGATGACATGGGATTATGACATAAGTGCATGTACTGATTTATGGAGTGGTATATTAGTAGTAAATAATGGAATTTAACAACAACAACAAAAATGGAGTTGTGGTTTGTATGTAATGTGATGCACATATGGTTGAGTTCTTTTTTTAATGGTTATATGGTATGGAAGGTGGTGTTTATATGTTGGAGACCATAATGTGTTTGTTGGAGCTTCATTTTAGTTCAATATTTTTTAAGACATATCTAATCAATTTTTATTACAAAGATATTAATATATTGTTGCAAGTATTGTAATAATTTTGAGGTCAGATTAGACTATGTAATGCATTATTTAATCTCCATAGTGGGAGTAGCTTTCTCTGTAAAATAGAACTATCATGAGTGGTCCTAGAAGATAAAAAACATGCCCTCATTTTCAATGATCTTTGGAAAGGACTTTGTGAAG
This sequence comes from Pinus taeda, assembly GCA_000404065.3. Taxonomy (NCBI): domain Eukaryota; kingdom Viridiplantae; phylum Streptophyta; class Pinopsida; order Pinales; family Pinaceae; genus Pinus; species Pinus taeda. The sequence goes on from APFE031347483.1 coordinate 11,096, forward strand.
GAGAATGAGACAATGCACCTGAAAAGTCCACTTCAGATAAGGAGCTTTCCATTTGGGAAAACAAGAACAGCAAGGCCTATGCCCTAATTGTAGTGTCAATAAATGAAGAGGTGAGTCACCATATTTCTCCATTTTCAAATTCCTTTTAAGCCTTAAAGAATTTGAAGAAATTGTATGACTCACACTTTGAAGTTGAAGTTGTTGAATTGATGATCAAGTTGTCCAATCTTGAGTTGAAAAATGATGACCCTCTTGCCTTAGAATTACAAGTAAGATCCATTATGCATGACATAAAAGTCATTGGTGTTGAAATACATATTCCTCTCACATATTATGTCAAGGCATTACATTCCACTATTCACATTATCTTGAGTCATTGCAAGCAAGTGGCAACCTTAAGGAGATTACCTTTGACTCCCTTGAGAAGAAATTTATTGAGAGAGAGAAGGATTTCAGGAAGAATATAGCTTCTCAATCAACTGAAGAAGTTGTGTGCCTTGCACAAAAAGAGAATAATCATGCACAATATTTGTCTAGAGGAAGAGTTGGTCAAAGAGGAAGAGGAAGGAAGAATTTTAGAGGCAATGGGGAAGACATTTCCAGGGAGAAAGGTCTGATCTTCATTGCATACAATGCAATAGATATGGACATGATGCTTCCACATGTAAGCTACCTTGGGACAAAATTGAGTAGGAAATAAATGAAGGAAAACGTAAAACAACTGACAAAGGAAAAGGTAAAGCACCTGAACCAGCTCATTATGTTGTGGCACATTGCAACATTGGAATAATTGAATACTTATTCAATGATTCACTTACTTCATAGAAAGATGCTTGGTTACTTGATTCAGAAGCAACATGCCACATGACTTTCAGGAGAGATTTTTTTGAATAATTCACTGATAATGTTGATGGAGAAATATACTTTGCAGACAAGTCAAAACTTAAGCCATCAGGGCTTGGCACCATTAGACTCAAATTGGTTGGTCTTTCAGACTTTCTTCTACATGATGTTCTATACCTCCCAGACATAAGGAGAAACTTGTTGTCTTTGGTCCACATCTGCCAGCAAGGACACTCCATTCACATATTTGATGGCAAAGTTGAGGTCAGAAAAGCATTAGATCATTCACTTGTCATGATGGGGATAGAAGAAGAAAGACTTATGAAGCTGCAAAGAACCTTTCCTCATGCACGGAACTTTTCATACAATTCTCACTATGATGAAGGTACATTTTCCGTCAAGTCTTTTAAGGCATACTAGATTTGGACACTTGAACTATGACAACCTTCGTTTGTTGAAGAAAAATGGTGTTAATGGTTTTCTTACTATTCCTAGGAAACTTAAGCAATGTGATGATTGTATCTTAGGAAAGCACAACAAACATCCTTTTCATGATTCTCATTCCAAAGCACATAGAAAACTTGAAATCATTCATTCTGATTTATGTGGCCCAATGCATGTTCCTTTTGCAAATGGTAATAACTATATGATGATATTTATTGATGACTACACCAAAATGTGTTAGGTTTGTTGGTTGAAGAAAAAATTTGAATATTTTGAAACATTCAAGAACTTTCATGCATGGATTGAAAAATATGCACAATCTCATATTGGATCTATTCGTACCGATAATGGAAAATAATATACATCAAATGAATTTGAAAACTATCTTCACCAACATGGGATCAAACATCAAACAATTGTGCTTTGTAATCCCCAACAGAACAGAGTAGCTAAAAGAATGAACAAGACAATCTTAAATATGGTATGTTCCATGATGTTTTTTAAGAATGTTAAGTTGATGTTTTGGGTTGATGTGGTTCTATTTTTTATGTATATAAAGAATAGGTGTTCATGTAATGATATAAAAAACAAGACTCCCTATGAAATGTGGTATGGCCATAGTCCTTCGATGAGGCATCTCAGTGTTTTTGGTTCCACCTATTATGCCTTGATACCCAAGGAACAGAGAAACAAACTCGGTGAAAGGAGTCACAAATGTATCTTCTTGGGGTACTCAAATACCTCCAAAGCATACCATCTCTATGATGAAGTGAACAAGTTTATAATCTAGAGATGTGATCTTTCTTGAATCTTCCAAGACTAAAAATGTTGTTGAGTGGAAACTTGATCAGATAATGATATCTAAGTAGCAACTTGCTTGGATAGATTCATACATGCAAAGTATTTTCAAGAATTTGATAATGAGATTCCACATCTTGAAGGGGGGATTCCTATATTGGATCAATACGTGGAATATTCTTTTGAAGCACTCTCTCCCCCACATGAAGCTCCAACCATTGATGACACTTTGAGTGATGTGATTGACAGAATTGGAAGACTAATCTTGATTCAACCCAAACTCAGTCAACTGAGCAGCTTGGGCCATCTTAGAAAGGTCCTCCAAAATGGATGACAAAGACACTTGAAAGTGTTAGTCCTGATGAGGTTGGAAAGATAGGAACAAGAAGCTCAATCAGTTGGAATGGAGGTGATGTAGACAATCTTGATTCACCAGTTGATATGGATGTTTCTTATGATTGTGAACTGAATTTGTCTACATGTTTTGAACCAACTTCCTTCAAATAAGTCACTTCTCATTATGAATGGAAAGAAGCAATGCTGAAATAATGTGATGCCTTGATAAGGAATGGCACTTCAAAGTTGGTTGATCCTCCACTAGGAAACAAACTGATAGGATGCAAATGGATCTCTAAGAAAAAGTATAAAATAGATGGCTCACTTGACAAGCATAAATTCAAGCTTGTGGAAAACGATTTTGCACAAAAGGAAGTGGTCGGCTATGAGGAGACTTTTTCCCCCAAAAAATGGGCTACCATCCAGACACTCTTTGCTTTGGCAAATCAGAATGGCTAGAAATTCCATCAAATGGATGTAAAAACTACTTTCCTGAATGGATATATGAAATAGAATTTTTTCATGTCCCAACCAAAAGGATTTGTTGTGAATGGTCAGGAACATAAATTATGCAAGCTTGTAAAATCCTTGTATTGCCTCAAGCAAGCACCACGAGCCTCGTACAAGAAGTTAACTGAGCATCTTCTGAAACTCAATTTCAAACATTATGATCTTGATGATGCAACTTCGTTTGTCAAGAAAGTTGGAAAAATAATTGTGTATATGTTGGTGTATGTAGATGATCTTCTAATGACTGGGAAGAATGAGAGATGCATTGCATCCATAAAGAAATAACTGAGGAAAGGTTTTGAAATGACAGATTTGGGCTATGTTGACTACTATCTTGGTATATGATAGGGGTTTCAGTGTAAATCACATTATTACGCTGAAACCCCTATCATATACTTGTTATGGATCACAGAAGCCTCAATTCTAAAATTACTATCTTGGTATTGAAGTAACTCAACATCCAAAGTTTATATTCCTCTCTCAAAATAAGTACATTGGAGATCTGTTTAAACAAGTTTAGCATGGCTAAGTGCAATCATTTGACTACTCCAATGGAACAAAACTTAAATCTCACATCCACTGAAGGAAAGGAATTTGAGGATGTAACGAAGTATAGACAATTCATAGGAAGTATCAACTACCTTACTACTACCATACCAAACATTTCATTTGTTGTTGGAATCCTCTCCAGGTTTATGCAAAATCCTTGTGAGGGTCATTGGTCTGCTACAAAAAGAGTTCTAAATTACCTTAATGGAACCTGAGACTTTGGACTCAAGTATACACAAGTGGATGAATTCACCTTGATTGGATACTCTTATTCAAATTTCTATGGACATAAAGAAGTCGGATATTTACTTTAGGTTATGTTATGAGTCTTGGATTAGGAGTTGTCTCCTGGAGGTCATGCAAACAATCAGTTCCAACAGATTCCACAAATGAGGCAGAATATGTGGCAGCAACTGAAGCAACAAAGGAAATTGTGTGGCTTAGGAAAATTCTGGAGGATTTGCAAGAGAAACAAGTGCATTCAACTCCTCTTTTGATTCATAAAATTTCTACAATAAAATTGGCTAAGAACCTGAAGTTTCATGATTGAACAAAGCACATCAATACAAAATACCATCTGATTCGACATCATGTTGAGGCCAAAACAATCCATCTATGGCATTGTTCCACAAATGAGTAGATTGCAAACATCTTCACTAAAGCACTTGGAAGGGAAAAGTTTGAAAGATTCAGAATGATGCTTGGACTCACCAACATCCCTTCATATTAAGGGGGGATTGTTGACACCTAATCTGAAAGGATTTGATTATTGTAAATATTGTAAATAGTTTCGGTTATGCATTAGAGAAAACCAAGAGACCTTGGAATTGGAATCCCAAAAGTCTCTCCACTCATGTATATATTCATGAACTGAGTAATGAAAAATGCAAGTTAATTCATGGAGTTACCCTCCTAGCCTAACAGAACTAAGAGATTCTCTTCTGCAAGTTGTTAGAGAAACCGAGGCATTAAAGGAAGCAAAGAACAAATTGGAGAAACGTGTTGAAGATTTGATAAGGCAACTAGAGTTAGAAAAGCGCATGAGGGTAATAATTTTTATTTTGTTAGGTTTTGTTGTTATATTTGTTATTGTCTCACAAGATCAAAGTTTTGTATGTTGCGTTGAGAAGCTTTTGTGGGGCTTAGATGTATGTATTATGTAGTACTCTCTGCCCCGAGTTTTATTTCTTTCCAGGGATTCTGTGTAAAGGAAAATTTAATTCATATGAATATTTGTGAATTAAATGAAAGTGGCATCTCTTGTGTTGAAGTCACTTACTATAGTCAGTCACATGCCCTTGGTAAGTAATGATAAATTATAGACTTCCCTAGTAGTGTTATAAAACAAATTACTAGTCAATATCATAATATGGTATCACTCATCATTCACTCACTATTACACCAAAGGAGTGTTTAAGACATTTATTTAAGACGAAATTATCATTTAGTCTTTAAATTATTATTTTGTCTCAACTATCATACTTTTTAATTAAAATTTTGCTCGTTCCTAACTTGTATTGCAATAATGTTACCTTTTCCCACCCAGGATCAAATCAATGATATGAAGCAGGTGGCTTAGATCTTGTCTGTTCTAGGTTTTTATATCACCTTTTTTAACACCTAATATATACAAGGGCACCTCATTAGGTCTAAGTCTACGGAATCTATCAAATCTCAACCAGGTTTTAGATTTGGCATGATTATAGATGGCTTGCCTCTAGAACATGGTTGTATTCCAAAATACTTGAGTTATTTTGATCCTTCATTGATAACGAAATATTTGTGATGTTAGGTGAGGGTTTCATTTTTACAGTACTTTACTCCTCTAGTGCATTTTTTCTACACGATGAGATAATTTTTTACACGTCATTTCAAACAACATCATATCGATCTTCAAATGCTTATGTTGTTAAGATCTTATCAGATTAAATTTAAATGTTTGATTAATTTGGCACTTTTTTTTGTTATCTGAAATAACGGTTCTTGTGGTGAAAAACCAATGTTTTGACCATTTTGGTTATATTTCTTTAATGGTTGAAGAAGTTTTGATTTCTGAGTGAAGATTACATGCATATCCCTTCAAGTCATAGTGGCCAAGTAATTCATGACTTCATTATTAGTTATTTTTGTTGAAGGTTTTCTATTTTTTTTTTATGTTTAAACTTGACCTCAGGTATGAGAGAATAATAATTTACATGTTCTTTAGGGTTTTATAGTATTTTTTAAAAACACTTATAATACCTATGAGATAACGGTTAGATAGGTTGGTGATTTTTTTTTTAATAGGTCCTTCGAAGAGCTTTAAAGATATCCTATTAAATGAAATTTCCTAGGGTGTTAGAAAAGCTTCATTAGTTTGTAAAGGAAGTATCTCAGGAACATTATCCCTTCATCGTTACACCTAGAAATGGGTTATGTTGAAAAAAGTCTATGTGGAGATAACAACAACTTAAAGATATGAAAATTTAATTCATATGAATATTTATGAATTAAATGAAAGTGCCATTTCTTGTGCTGAAGTCACTTACTGTAGTCAGTCACGTGCACCTAGTAAGTAATGATAAATTATAGACTTCCCTAGTAGTGTTATAAAACAAATTACTGGTCAATATCATAATATGGTATCACTCATAGTTCACTCACTATTACACCAAAGGGGTGTTTAAGACATTTATTTAAGATGAAATTATAATTTTGTCTTAAAATTATTATTTTGTCTCAACTATCATATTTTTTAATTAACAATTTGCTCATAACTAACTTGTGTTGTGATAATGTTACCTTTTCCCACCCAGGATCATATCAATGATATGATGCAAGTGGCCTAGATCTTGTTCGCTCTAGGTTTTTATATCACCTTTTTTAACACCTAATATATACAAGGGCGCCTCATTAGGTCCAAGTCTGCAGAATCTATTAAATCTCAGCCATGCTTTAGATTTGGCATGATTATATATGCCTTACCTCCAAAACATGGTCGAACTCCAAACTACTTGAGCTCTTTTGATCCTTCATTGATAACGAAATATTTGTGAAGTTAGGTGAGGGTTTCAGTTTTACAGTACTTTACTCCTCTGGTGCATTATTTTCTTCACAGTGAGATAATTTTTTACACATCATTTCAAACAACATCATATGGATCTTCAAATGCTTATATTGTTAAGATCTTATCATATTAAAGTTAATTGTTTGATTCATTTGGGACCATTTTTTTTGTCATCTGAAATAACAATTCTTGTGGTGACAAACTGACACGAGAAAACCATTTGCCGCAGGAATTTCAACTCCGTACCAAGTTGAATATTCATTACTCAAGGTTTAAGGCCCCCTTCATTAAATCTCATGCGGAACCAATTTATAATTAAACACAGTCCACCCTTAATTAATCCATTCCATTGGGACTTATTCACCCTCATAAACCTTCACTAAACCTTAAGCCCGCACATATATAACCAGCTCCCACACTTTAACCTTGGTTATATTGGACTTACCCTTAAAACCTTCTATCACTTTTATTTCTATTATAAATCACATATAATAGAAATACTCCACAAACATACGTAAACCATACCTTTTCCGCATTTCTTTGCCTTTGCACATTTACCAATGCATGCCTTTATTGCTATTGTAGGATTTCAATGACTCTTCAGAATATGGTGTTCGGAACTCCCAATCTGCGGGATGCGATCACACTATCCACCATGCCACAACCTTTATACATTTATTTCCTGGACATTGATTTACTCCATCAAATCCATTTCTATTGCAATTCTCACGAATCACACTAACATGCCTCCTAAAACTCCTTTCATGTCCGATATGCGATTAACACACTCGGACCTCAAATACAATAAACCACGCCTAAACCTTCTCGGGTCTACTCACATTTCACATCGCAATCGTAAATCGCATTTGTTAAGGGTTGCAGTACATCTACTATGGAATATTGTGATGTGATCTAATCGCTGATCGCATCGGACATCGCATGTCTCACTTTCTTGTGGCCCAAGGTTCATTCCTCACAAAAGAAATATTGTGATGCAGGATTTATCTATCATCCTCCACTGTTGATCAAAGCACTTGATCCAACGGTTAGCAATGACATCGCTTATCGCAAATCACTTAAGGCTAGGGTTCATTACTCCTTAAATCTGTTGCAATGCGATACCAATTGCTCCATTCTATGCGACTTAATCCTGGTCGTTCATCTGTTAAATCCAACGACTCTTGTGCATTGATTCTTCACTCCTTCATCCATCTCTTTACTTGGGTTTTACACCACTTATTCAATGTTTTCTGTGGTTTTGGATTACTTCAGGGTTTCTCGTTCTTCCGTTGTTCTGATGCACAACTCCTCCTGAGCTTAACTTCGCATGCTCTCTAATCACTATCCCCCCAGAGCTTTACTTTTATCCTTCAATCGGATTCAACGATCCATTCTGATTCTCCGTGTCATTCTTCTCTCTGTATTCTGCTCGAACTCCGCCTGCATACATATACTATGCAAAGACTCTGATTCACACATAATTTATCAGTCAATGCTCAAACCTCACATATGAACTCAAAATCGAGTTGTTTGTAATAATAAAAAAGTATTTACATAAGAGTCTCTCTCTCTTTGGCCTGATCTTCTAATGCCAGTGGCCTATGTTTCACAATCTTTCCATAGGCTTACAATCACACTCTAACTAGCTTAATTATCTAACCTCTGACTATGCCTTTTAGACTTACATTTATACAAAAGGATTCTACAACCAATTCCTAGTTTAGATCTATAAGCTTCTCAACAAAATCCTAAAATCTCTTCCTTATCTCTAAGGATCCTCTCCAATCCACAAATTCATTAACTAACTCGTAATCTAAGATTTACAATTAGTTCTCGAATCTCTCAATTTCTCAATTATCCTAAATCTCTCATGTTCTCCTACATTTGAGAACATTTACAAATATGTCTCACAATATTTAATTAAATCCTATTCTCATTAAAATCACTCAAAACTTTAATAATTACATTAATTCAACACTTAGGAAACCAACTTCCTTGGAAACACAAGACCCCCTATGTCTACTAAAATACAATGATTTTGCTTGAGCTGAATGCTTATGCATCAAACTCCCAAAGTACAAAATATTCATGATCTCCTGATCATGTGTCTTCAGATGGTGATAGAAAACCTCTAGGGTCCCAAACTTTAGTTTGTAACTGCCCAAATGCTCTGCACCTCTGCTATTGTCGTATATCTGTCATCTTCTGGTTCATCTTCCTCTCCTTGTCAATCAGGTTCAAATTCTAATTGATCATCCTTCCTACTACTATTAATCTCCTCCATATGGACTATTTCATCATTAACTGCCATAATTCTTCAATCTCCATTTCTAGCACACCCTGGGACTGATCCACACTCTGCCACTTACTTCTACCTCTTTCTCTTTGCTTCAGGTTGTTGCTGCTATCCACTAACTTTGACAGTTTCACATTTTGCATCCACTGCACATTGTCCATTCGTATTTAAACTATTGATTACTTTCGTCAGTCTTTTCTACTTCAGCTTCTGCGATTACTTTTGATATTACTTCAGGTACTGCTGTAGATATTGCTTCCAACCAAGCTTCCTGAATATCTTTGAAGTTATCTTCCTCTGCAACATCTAATTTCTGCTCATTGTCTACAACAAAACCTATAATCATAAAATGATTGTTAAAATAAAAATCATAAGGTTCTGTGCCTTTTCTTCCTTTGGTAACAATTCAGCTTGCTACTCTAATTCTTCCTCCTCTATCAGCACATCAATATGCTTTTTTGAATTCTCAACAAAATTCACGAGACTGTCAACTAGTCTCTCCTCCACACCATCTGATTCAATGATGTCTTTTTGTCCTTGTCCACTGTACTGAACTTCTGCATTCTCATTCAGTTCTGATTTTACAACCTAAACACTTACTTTTTGGTTTTCTAGCCTTTTCTCCAAAAGACTTAACTCCTGCCACAAATTTTCCATCTCACTTGAAATGTCTCCTAAAAGCTCTATACAATCCTCACTATCTTCTTCTTTGTCACAAGTATAACTTCTTGTTGACACTAATTCTTCCTTCTTGATTAGAATAAAATTTTGATCCTCCATCTTTGTGATAGTTTTAGATGTCTCCCCATCACTCTCCCTTTGGTCATTTAAGAAAATCAATTCCTCGTTGTTCTTTCCAATAGCAAATTTCTTATCATAAGACATAACTATCTCATCCCTACTGAAGATATTTCCTCCACTAAGCATGGAATTTATGAACTCCTTCCGCTGTAATAACTCAACTTGATCTTCATTTCAAAGGCAGTCATCATCATACTTTACTTGGCAACTTTCAGCTTCATTCAAGACAGTTCCATAAATTGGTTTGTCTTCTGTAATACCTACATTCACACACAACTTGTCAGTTGTAAAACCACAAGACCTCATGATCTCATTTGATGATTCAATCACCAATTCCTCCTGCTGTTTCAAGTCCTTTACATGACTCGTAAATATTTCAATGGTCTTATCCTCAATCACATCAAGTCCTTTACTTGATTGCTTGATATCCTTCTCTACTTCTTCTTTTAGAACAGAATTTAGATTCTGCCTATCTTCTTCCTCCCTTATGTCAATATCAGCAAATTTTCTTTCTTCACATGTTTCACCTGCAAACATACACAAATTGTCAGATTTAAAATCATGTGACTCTTTGGTCTCACTCGAAGTTTCAGTCTTCAAGTCTTCATCTTCACCCAAAACTTCACCCTTTCACAACTAGACACTTCCATTTCCAACTCAGCTTCTCTGGTTTTTTCCATCAGCCACTTTACTTGCCTCTGATGTAGCCTTCTCTGCAACTTATGCCACTTCATTGGCTTCTTATTTAATGCCCAACCTAATCTATGGGTTTCCTCTAGCAACATTGTTAACACATCGAATTGTTCTTTCATCTCTGCAATTTCCTTGTCAATTTCCTCTTGACTCATTCTCTTTCCATTTGCCTTGGCATTCTCTTTCTTAACTTTTCTTCTGTTGTGGTCTTCCTTAGAACCTCCACTATGACTATCAGTAGTCATCTTCTTCTCCATCTCTATCTTCATGAGCTCCTCACTCACTCACTATGAGTTTCATTAAAGCCTCTACAACAGTTCTCCCTGCTACCACTTACCTCACCAAGCTTTCCTATGTACTTGGTCTTTTGGCAAGCACTTGGTTCTCTATCTCTGGAACCTCTTTTTAGCACTTCTCTCTGCTCCTTTAGGATTTAACTCATTTGCACCTTCTAAGAACACAACTATCCTCTTGTATTTCAATCACCATGAAATACTTAGTTCTGACCACCTCTTCTTTCACTTAGAAAGTCTTACCAGCTTCCTTCATTACTTAGCAATTCTACCCACATCCTTTGTGGAATTGCCTTTGTGAGCTGCAACAATACCTCTACAGTGACAAGTCTCCTTCTATATACATATGCCTCACTAAGCTTCTCTCCTCTGAGCTCAGTCTATTAGCATTTCTCTGGTTCTTTCCTCTAGAACCAATTGATCACTCCTTGCTCTAGGTTGTTGCAATCTTCTCATCTTCTTATGTTGCTACCTATGCATCATTATAAAAACCACACACTCTCCAATCTTCAAATCAGATTAAAATAAAAACATACCATCTCACCTTCAAGATCTCTGCATGATCTTGTTCCACCATTTCCTACACTTTGAATGGATTGTCCTTTGTCTCTTGCATTTGCAAGTCCTGCTACACATTATCCCTGTGTGCCTACTATTTGTCAGATTAGAATCTGATCTCTCTTGCTTGCATACACATCTTTACACATAACTCTATTCCAAATTCTTTTCAAAGAAACTTTCACATAGAATTTCTTTATTCTACCTTGATATCAAATGTTTCAGCCATAATTCCGCTCTGATACCAAAATGACACAGGAAAACCCTACTCATACCCACAGTGTGCATATAAAATGCATATATCCATTTTCCCCAGGAATTTCAACTCCCTACTGAGTTAAATCTTCATTACTCAAGGTTTAAGGCCCCCTTCATTAAATCTCATACAGAACTTATTTATAATTAACCACAATCTACCCTTAATTAATCCATTCCATCAGGACTTATTCACCCTCATAAACCTTCACTAAACCTTAAGCCTGCACATATATAACCAGCTCCCACACTTTAACCTTGGTTATATTGGACTTACCCATAAAACCTTCTATCGCTTTTATTTCTATTATAAATCACATATAATAGAAATACTCCACAAACATACGTAAACCATACATTTTTCGTGTTTCTTCACCTTTTCACATTTACCAATGCATGCCTTTATCGCTATCGCAGGATTTCCAAGACTCTTTAGAATATGGCATTCGGAACTCCCAATCTACGGGATGCGATCACATTATCCACCATACCACAACCTTTATACATTTATTTCCTGACCATTGACTTACTCCATCAAATCCATTTCTATCGCAATTCTCGCGAATCACACTAACATGCCTCCTAAAACTCCTTCCGCGCCCAATATGCGATTAACACACCTGGACTTCTAATACAATAAACTGTGCCTAAACCTTCTCGGGTTCGCTCACATCGCACATCACAATCGCAAATTGCACTTGTTAAGGGCCATGGTACATCTACTATGGAATATTGTGATGCAATCTAATCGCCGATCGCATCGGACATCGCACGTCGCACTATCTTGTGGCCCAAGGTTCATTCCTCACAAAAGAAATATTGTGATGCGGGGTTTATTGGTTATCCTCCACCATTAATCAAAGCACTTGATCCAACAGTGAGCAATGACATCGCTTATCGCAAATCACTTAAGGTCGGGATTCATTACTCCTGAAATCTATTGCGATGCAATACCAATTGCTCCATTCCATGCGACTTAATCTTGACCGTTGATCTGTTAAATCCAACGACTCCTGTGCATCGATTCTTCACTCCTTCATCCGTCTCTTTACTTGGGTTTTTATGCCACTTCTTCAATTTTTTCTGTGGTTTTGGATTACTTCAGGGTTTCTCGTTCTTTTGTTGTTCTGCTACGCAACTCCTCTTGAGCTTAACTTCACGTGCTCTCTAATCACTTTCCCTCCAGAGGTTTACTTTGATCCTTCAATCAGTTTCAACAATCCATTCTGATCCTTAGTATCATTCTTCTCTATGTGTTCTACTCGAACTCCACCTGCATACATATACTACGCAAAGACTCTGATTCACACATAATTTATCAGTCAATGCTCAAAACACACATATGAACTCAAAATCGAGTTGTCTGTAATAACAAACAAGTATTTACATAAGTGTCTCTCTCTCTTTGGCCTGATCTTCTAATGTGACTAGCCTTTGTTTCACAATCTTCCCATAGGCTTACGTCACACTCTAACTAGCTTGATTATCTAACCTCCGACTATGCCTTTTAGGCTTACATTTATACAAAAGGATTATACAACCAATTCCTGATTTAGATCCATAAGCTTCTCAACAAAATCCTAAAATCTCTTCCTTATCTCTAAGGATCATCTCCAATCCAAAAAATCATGAACTAACTCCTAATCTAAGATTTACAATTAATTCTCAATCTCTCAATTTCTAAATTATCCTAAATCTCTCATGTTCTCCTACATTCGAGAAGATTTAAAAATATGTCTCACAATATTTAATTAAATCCTATTCTCATTAAAATCACTCAAAACCTTAATAATTACATTAATTCAACAATTAGGAAACCAACTTCCTTGGAAACACAAGACCCCCCATGTCTACTAAAATACAATGATTTTTCTTGAGCTGAATGCTCCTACATCACAAACCAATGTTTTGACTTTTTGGTTATATTTCTTTAATGGTTTAAGAGGTTTTGATTTCTGAGTGAATATTACATGCATATCCCTTCAAGTCATAGTGGCCAAGTAATTCATGACTTCAATATTAGTTATTTTTGTTGAAGGATTTCTATTTTTTTATGTTTAAACTTGAGCTCAGTAATGAGAGAGAATAATCATTTACATATTCTTTAGGGTTTTATATTATTTTTGAGAAACCCTTATAATACCTATGAGATAATGGTTACATAGGTTGGTGATTTTTTTTAATAGGTCCTTCAAAGAGCTTTAAAGATGTCCTATCAAATAAAATTTCCTAGGGAGTTAGAAAAGCTTCATTGGTTTGTAAAGGAAGTATCTCGGGAACATTATCCTTTCATCTTTAAACCATAAATGGGTTATGTTGAAAAAAGTCTCTGTGGAGACAACAGTGACTTAAAGATACAATCATTTGAGAAATTTAGAGTGCATCCAATACTATAAATTGGAACCCAAGTTATCTGGAATGCCATATATTTTTCTATGCTGCTTATCATAATAGGTATACATGAATAATTATTGATATATTAGATTATTTTAACATTAAAAGAGTGTTATGTGCATTTCTTTCTTTCAAATTTTTGGAGAAATAATGCAAGTGTTTTCTTATAATTTCTTTACATGGTTTTTTATTAAGTTATTTATTAATAAGGAAACCCCTGTCAAAATGGTACTATACCCATAGAGGATGCAGAGATTTTGTTCATGTAACAAGTTATGTTCTGCTACTCTTTATTACTCTAAATTAGATTTTCAAGGTTTTACGTCATTTCTTAGTGTTCAAACAAAATTCCTTTATGAAGTGACTCTATCCTAAGGTTTTTAAGGACTATAATCAACTCTTATCCTCATCTATATTATTACCTGGGTTTCATAGTCCCAATGTGTTATCTCGAATGGATTTTTATTTTTAAAAGTCACAAAGCGAGAATATTGTAGAGAAAGGGTTTTAACCTTAATTGTTTATCCAAATTTTCTAATTATCCATGTATTTTTGACAAGTGTATGATACTTTATTCGTTAATTAGAATATATTTAAATCTATCTAGCATTGGTATGAGAAAAAACTGATCTTCTGTAAGCAATAGTTTTATCAAAATTCACAAGCAAAAGAGGTTGAAAATCACGAGGTATTTTCTCATTCTTGGAGTTGAGTCTGGAGTTACTCCTACTATGTTTTGATCTTGGAGTTAAAGAAGGGTTAACACCTTTTGATCTTGCTTCCCATGTTGTAATTGTTGAATGAACAAGATAGAGCTTCCATTTTTTATTACACTGTTTCTTTCATACAAATATATTAAGCTTACTACCATCGCATATTCCTCATACATGGCATCAATAGCTTTTGCAATTTTTCATGTGCCTTGGGAAATTATAACCATTTCCAACAACTACACTCAAGGTACAAAGAATTGACACCTTTACCTTGTCATTATTGTAATATGCTAACGTATATTTGGTTCTATTCTTTCTCATGTTTTAGAGAATGCTTGGTGGCCTTACTTTCCGAAGCAAAGCTGGGAAGCCAACTTCATCTCTTACTCTATGGTACCATGAAGCCAATTTTAATTATTGAATGAATAGATTGGAGCTTCTATTTTTTGTTGTCATGTTGCTTTTTCTCATAGACAGTAAGGTCATTTCCATCACATATTTCTTTGACAAGGCTATCAGCAAATATTGGAGGTGTTCACGGGCCTTAGGAAATTGTACCTATTCCTAACATCTACACTCAAGGTCCATAGAATTGACTTATCTACCTTCTCATGATTGTAATCTTTCTTACGAATATCTAGTTCCATTTCTCTCCCCATTTTTCAGATCATTCTTGGTGGCTTTTTTTTCCACAACAAAAGTTGGGAAGCCAGCTTCATCTCCTTTTTTGTGGTCTCATAAATATGATTTGGTCCATAACTAAAAGGCTTATGTGGATTTCTAAGTGCAATCACTGTAACATTGCCCTAGGAAACGATATAAATTCTAGATTGGCCTCACAATATATCCTAAACATGAGTCCATGTAGGCTAGTCATTAGCTTGATGGAAGGAGGAAATCTACTAATCCCATGGTGGATAGGATCCATTTGAAGCACCTAGTAATGGGATAATCATCCACTTTTGATTTGATTTCCTTTTTTCCATGTACATGGCTTTATGATGCTCGTTCTTATCTATGTACATGGCTCCATGATGCTCATGCTTATCCATTTACATGGATCCATGATGTGCATGCTTATCTATTCCATCATTAGAATCTAGATTAGGTTGAAGGTTGTTGCCAGTTGGAAGGCTTCATATAGTGTTATTCCTTATCTATATCAGTTCCTTGGGTAAAAAGCAGAGGTCTTGACCAATTGTCATTGAGTGAAATATCATAACCACTCTTTTATCTACATTGGTGATCCAGGTGAAACATTCAAGGTGAAGTTGATTCCTAGAACTTTCCAAGAACTTGTAGGCAGTGCTTGATTTCCTTTTTTGATTGCTTAAAGCATTCATTATTGTTAAAGGAATTCAAGGTATAATTCCATGTTTGATTCATGTTCCTTGGTATGATTTTGTTATCATTGTAGATATACTTACATTTACTCTACTTGACTTTGTATGGTCTCCAGTTTATGGATCTTCCCAACACATTCATCATGGGATCCAAATGTCCTACCTGGGAAGATAATTTGATGGTGGCCCCTAACTTGTCCATCAACCGTCTCACCACTTTATAAAGAATTATCCTTTGGAAATGGAAACCATTAGTGTCCTTGCATTGAATTTTATTCACTACCATTAATGTAAAGGAAAGACCACGTGAAATTTAATGCTACTCCATTTTGCTTGAGATTTATCATGTGAGTTTTCCCAAAAAATGATAAAAACAAAGAATATAATGAAATATAATTTTATTATATGTCCACAAGACCATGTAGATGATGGGACAATATATTTACATCTCAGCATTACTAACCTTTATACTTTAAATAAGTAGCATAAGTTCATGAATGCCACAAACTGTAAATTGGAGAGTACATCATATGTTTTTTTTTTGCTTAGTGTGTAATCATTGTTAAAGCATAGTCATCTATGTCTTTCTGTGGAGAGTGGTAGTTTCATCTTGTTTCAACATTTTACCTTTGTGGTACATTAATCTTTTGTCCGCCATTGCAATTTCTTCTCTCTTGCTCTCCATGACTACCTTGTTCTAGTTAATTCTATCTAGTGCCAATCCTTTCCTGATGTCATTGTATTCTATGCAATGAAGAAAGAAATGTTGTTCAATTTCTACTAATTTTGATCTCCATATTAGAGATGTTTGATTTTATTCCTCTTTGGATTTTTCCATCTTTCTATCTCACATCTTATTTTGTGAAGCTTGCCCTAAGTTGGGATATAGTGTGCTTTCCCTTCATGGAATGTAAAAGTATGAGGTAATATTGAATCATGATATCACAGCCAGGGTTTACCTATTGAATATAATATATATTTTTTTATATGCTTATTTAGTCATTTTCCTTTCAAGTTTCCTGTAAAATCCCTATAATTTATCATCGCTTGTTTTTTTTACCTATGGACATCTATCCCTTTTTTGGTCCCAACTCTCTAGCCATTACCTATATTCTAGCTCCCATACATTCTTCATTCTCTGTAAGGTTTCCTTTTGGATGGGGAATATGTACTCATCCACCTTTATGTAGTTGCAAAATCAACTTCCTCAATGCTTCTAGCTCAAACAAGTACATACTTATCTCTACCAATTTACCCATATGGAGAATTTCAATCCTTCCATTAGTTATGTAAGGTTTGATTGCCAACTTAAATGATAATCTAGAATGAGATTCTTGATTTTGCGACAGAGTCCCCTCTATAGCTGAGAGTTATAAAATATCTCAAGTTTCTAATGAATCAATTACTCACTTAGGTTGGAAATCCTACCAAGGAAGGGCCAAAACTACATATGTAACCATGGTAACTCAACCCATGTAGGGAAATGGAGCTCATTGCTTGTTTGGCCCAATGGATTCATAATTTCTTTAGTAAAACCATCTTGTATAATTCCAACAGACAAATTAGAAGGATATGAATTAGAAATAGTACTCACAACATTATTGGGTTCTTTGGGAGGAAATTAAATCCATGAAACTCTACTGGTGGGAAGGCATGGTCAGTGGGGGCCAACCAGATAATAGTTGAGGAAGCTTAGAAGCTCGTCCAAGCTATGGTGAAAGGAGGTCAAAACATTGATGTTGCAACATATGATGTACTAATAGGGGGGTTTGGAAATGAAGGGATAGTTGAGGAGGCCAAACATATTTGTCTTGAGTTTTTGTGAAAGAGATCTCTGATTGAGGATTCTCGAGACAAGAATTGGAGGGAAACCATAGGAAATGAATGTTCTTGTTACGAAATTTTGTTCCATTTTGGTTTTGTTCACAGGTTCCCTTGCATGTTTATCAAAGTTATGCATTTGTAATTGTGTTAAACGTTCTGATATTTTAGCTTGCAAAGGCCATAGACATATAGTTTATAAAAAATAGTCCTTTGCTAAAATTAACATTTTGTATCCCTTTGTTTTTGTTTGCAATAACATATGTTTTAACTATGGCTATGATTTTTCTAGCAATAGTTACAAGTACTCATTAGAGAAATTTTAAGGTAAAAAATGAGCCTCAAAACAAAGATATACAACCAAAATAAAATTTATAAGAACAAATAGGATTCAAGATGATGATGTCAACCATGGAGGACGATTCACCATTTTTGGAGTAGAAAAGTAAAAATAAAATAAAAATAAAAAATAAAAAACTACTTTTTCATCTCATATTTTCAACTTATCTCCCTACGATTTTACTCAAAGTTCAAGCGAGAGCACCCATTGGATGTGGAATTTAGTTTCTCATCCAAGGAGTACCCATGTTGCATACATTCGACGGACCCTACTACATGAAAATTTAGAAATACATGAAAAACATGATAGTAATCATGCTTTTTCATGTATTTCTCATTTTTCTTGTAGCAGGGTCCACCGAAATTATTGCAGGTTTTAAACCCATACAGAAATTACCTGCATAAAAATTCTAAGAACAGATAATAAACAAATGTGAGAGCATAACACATAAAACACATATACACAGATATTTTTCCCTGGAACCCAAAACCAGGACTACCAGCTTGATTTTTCATTATGTTCCTTTCAATGTTACAATACATATATATACATGTCGAAGCATCCAATACCATTGAATGAAAACCATCACGTCCAAAGCCATGTGAGAAAACCATGCACAAAACCATAGGTAGGTCTGTCCAACCTAATATAGGGTCCAAAAAAAATTTCCCCAGGGCGCTGCCTTGGACCCCGTAGAGGGGGGCTACCCACCCCCCTCAAACCCCCTGTAACCCACCTGCTACGCAATAGGCGCAACAAAGGGGGGGCTTTGCTCCCCCCCTCTAACCCCCCGATTAACTATGTAGGCTAG
>APFE031347485.1:4094-14253 GCA_000404065.3 Pinus taeda
TTTGAAAGATTTGAATTTTTCGAAGGCTTCGTCTTTGTGCTTCATAAGTCCTATCCAACACATCCTGGAAAAGTCATCAATGAATAATATAAAGTATTCTTCTCCCAAGGTGACCTTTAACTAGAAGGACCACATACATCAGTATGGACAAGCTCAAGTGGCCTGCTAGTTGATCCTTCCTTCTCAGGGAAGTTAGTTCTGGTTTGCTTACCAAACTAACATGACTTGCATATTGTATTGTCTGGAATTTTGATGTCTGGAAGACCATGAACTACCTAGTATTTGCATGCTTTCCTTATTTGTGAGAAGCTTAGGTGCCCCAAGCTCTGGTGCCATAGCCAGTGTTCATCATTCTTGCTTACATAACATTGATGTTGTCCTTCTCTGAATATATATAAATTATTTTGAGTTCTTATGCCTTTGATCACTGTTTCTCCTGTATCAAGATCACGAACACTACATCCATTTGATCGAAATATTACCTCAGTTCCTTGATCGCACATCTAACTGAGACTCAATAGATTATGCTTTAAGCCATCAACATACATAATATTTCCATGTTTGACCTTTTCTTTCAACAGAATAGAACCTTTACCTTTTATGAGCGCAGGGGTGTCATTTCCAAGTGAGACCTTCTTCTCCTTTTCTAAGGCACTATACGACTGAATTTTTTCCTTATCACCCGTCATATGTTTTGAACATCCATTGTCGATGTACCATTGATTTTCCTGCCCTTCTGCATATAAGGCTATACCACATCTTTCTGGTTGCAGTTCTTTCATTCTCCATGTTTTGGCACTTGAGGCTTGTTCCTTCTGAGTTGTTTGCCGAAATCTGCTCCTGCATTCAGAATCTTCATGACCGAAGTTGTCAGAAATAGAACATTCTTTCGTTTTCAAGAGCAGAAAAGTTATTGTAGGTTATTTTCATGATCCCAGTCATACTTCTTTGTTTTTGAGCTACTCTAGTCATGATTGTCTTATAGGCAACACATTGAGCTACTTTGTGACCAAAGTTATGACAAGAGAAGCATTGGCCATTGAAGAAACTCCTGTGATTATCAAATCTACCAACCAAACAATTGTAGTTTCTATTGTCATCCATTCTTGAGGTAGATTGAGAAGATTTTACCTGTGGCTGATTATAGCTTCTGTTCATCCTTAAGGTGGATTGCCCTTGATTTACCTGGTAGTCTCTGTTCATTCTTGAGGTAAATTGTCCCTGATTTACTTGGTGATCTCCATTGGGCCTTTGCTCTCTCCTCCTTGCTGCATCAAGATAACTTTTGGAGGTGGATGGTTTCTACGCTTGAGATGTTTCTTCATTATATTCCAGACTTGTCTTGATTAGGGGAGAATGTTGCACATTGATAATCTCATCTAGAGTTTTAGATCCTTTAACAAATCTAAGATTAAGAGCTTTTGTTTTCTCAATCTCTTTTCTAAGTCCCACAATTTCACATTCTAACTTTTCATGATGTTTTTCCCTTTCAGCCAGTTGAAATTGCAGAGTATCAATAATCATATTTTCTCTTCTAAACAAATTTTGAGTTTAGAAATCTCTTCATAAAGACCTTCTTCATCTATAGCATCCATGAAATCATCATCTTCAAAAGCCATTAAAAGTCTATAATTATTACCTCGTTCATCTTCATCACTATTTGAGAGTCCATCACTGTCTTCATGAGTGTAGTAGATTTTCTTACTTACATTCTGTTTCTTGTTCCATCTAACAGGTTCCTTACTTTTTCAAGCTTATCTTTATGAGGACACTTGGCAGCATAGTGACCGACTCTTCCACAAGCAAAGCATTTGAAGGGTAACTTACCTCTGAATCTTCCAGCACCCTGTTGAAGGTTCTTGACAAAATTTGATTCTTCCTCTTCTTCTGAAATATGTCCTAACTCATAGTAATCTCCTTTACCTGAAGCCTTCAATGCAACTTCTCTCTTGTCTGATGGTCCTCCTTTCCTCATTTCATAAGCGGTTAGAATTTCGTGTAGCTGTGACATGGTAATTTTCTGTAGATTCTCCTTTTCTTTTATTGCAAAAACTTTTGATTCAAACTTAGGAGACAAAGATCTTAGAACCTTTTCAACCACAACAGCCTCTTTTATTTCCTCACCCAAATTTTTCATACAATTAACAATCTCATCTATACGAAGGAAATAGTTAGCCACACTTTCATCATTGTACATCCTAAGATTTTCATACTGAATTCTGAGGGTTTGAATTTTTGCTCGTTTTACCTGCTCATCTCCTTCATAACTCAGCACAATCTTGTCCCATATTTCTTTTTCGGTTTTATACTGCATAACCTTGACGAATTTTGATTGAGATAGACATCCTAATAGAGTGTTGACAGCCTTTACATTTGTTTCAAACTGCTTCTTCTCAGCCGGATCTGTAGGAGTTGCTGATTGGAAAAATGTACCCTGTATCTATGATATCCTAGACTTCTGTACCAAGAGATTGAAGATAGGCTGTGACTCTTACCTTCCAATAGACGAAGTTGGTCCCATCAAAAATTGGTGGCCTGATTGATGCTTCTCTCTCGTGGTTGCTCATGATGATAGATCTTCCTTCAAGCGATCAAGCTTCTTCTGAAGGACCGGCTCTGATACCAATTGTTGGAAATAATACTGAGAGGGGGGTGAATCAGTATTATCTGGTCAATAATTTTCTTTTTCAAACCCAGAACATATACGCTACTTCAGTTAGAAGAACCCACATATATACGCAACTACAGATAAGGAAACCCGCGTATACTATGCAAATTTATAATTTACTTTATGGTACAGATGTTGATCATTAAGTTATGCAACAAAATCATATAAACAGTTACCAGGAATAGTAAAACAGATCAGAAGACAACCACACATAAGAACACAAGATATAAGGTGGAAATCCAATGTGGGTGAAAAACACTCGCTGCAATTCATCTCTATCTTATTTTAATTAGAAACTTCTTTTTACAATGATTATGTACGGGTTCAGTCCTTTACCAATACAAACACTGCTACCTGCAGAGAGCTACAACCCTCTCTCGTTTTCCAGCTTCTCTTGGAAGGGAGCTACAACCCCCTTAGTTCTTGTACTAGTTGAGATACTAGTACGCAGGCTACTACCTGCAGAAGGCTACAACCTTCTCTTCCTTCCATGGACCACGTTTCATAAATTTTCAGACTGGATCCACAAAGAACATCAATCAAACATCAAGAATTTTTGCATCAACCAATCACCTTTTCACCAATCAAAACTGAATCAAAATAAACAATTCTCTGACAACTATACCCAGATCATAGTAACAGTAATCACACCACACTTCTAAACCTAGAACACTGTAGCAATAGACAGAAGCAGCTAGAACATAAATCAAGAGATGTACGCTACTTCACTATTCAGAAACCAGCGTGCTTACGCTTTTGTGTCAATACTGACCTCCGTGTACGTGACTTTCCCTTACAAGAACAGCGTGTATACGCTTCTGTGCAAGACCGGCCTGCTTATATGCATCTTTCCCTTGCAAAAACAACGTGTATACGCGCCTTCGCTTCACTAAACCTGCGTACATATCTATAAATTCATTTTTTCAAACATTCAGATATTAGTTAACCCAGATTATCAGATTTATAGATCAAGCATGCGCCACATTTTACAGATCAAAATCATATAGAGATACCACTATTCCAGCCTTAATATTTTGACCCATCAATAGAACTTATCCTTCTCCTTGCACTCAGGTTCCTTCTTCATTTAGATCCAGATCTGCACCATAACCCAATCACAGTATTCCAAATCTAGCACTTTATCATATATTCAATAATTCAGATGATCCCTCACCAAATGATCTCCTTCCTCTTTTATAGCCTTAGGCCTTTCACAATACCACGGTCCAAAAACCATAACAATTCAATACCGTGGACCCAATACTTGGGATCAATACTTATGACGAGATACCATGGCCCAAAACCATAGATTCACATACCAAGGAATAAATACCATGAACCAAAAATAAGTTCTCCCACATGTACGCGCTTTTCCTTGCATGAAAGTGCATGTATATAGATACGCGCCTTGGGAATGTCTAACCCGCGTGTATACGCGGCTTCGTCAAAGTGAACTTGCGTATATATATTTTTCTTCTTTAATAGTGCCTGAACTGTGATCTGTCACCAGAGTGAGTTGCCATCAAGGACAACACCTATGCCTATGCCATAATGCCAACACAACTAAGATGGGGTAACAACAAAGAGGGAAACTTTAATATTAAGGAAGCAAAAGGTATTCTCCTTGGGCTGGAATCCCAAGCTCCGGTCAGAATCTAGCAGAAGCTATGGAGGAACAAAGGCTGGATGAATATTAAACTCTTTATGTGGCTAGTTCACCATAGGAAAATCTTAACCTAGGACAATATTAGAAAGATGGGTATGTTGAGACCCTCTAGATGCCAGCTCTATGAAGCACAAGAGGACACAATGGAACATCTTCTCAATAGCTACATTTTCACCTCAAGGCCATGGGATTTTTTTGCCAACATCTTCAATTAGTCTGATAGAGACAAAGATAGTATCACTAACACCCTAAACAATTGGAGGAAATATTTTTTGCATTATGAAGTTCTTAACTCTGCCTGGGCTCTCTTGCCAAGTTTCATAATATGGAATGTGTGGAAAGAAAGAAACAAAAGAATTTTCAAAGAAGAGAATAATTCCTCTCTCCGCCTGTTGGAGCGGATCTTGAAACAGCTAAAAGAGACAGTTGGCACAACAGTTAGGGATTTCCCCAAAAATCCTCCCTCAGAAACAGAGTTGAGAATACTCAGGCAGTTAGACATGTAGGGGCTCATTCCACAAGGTCTAGACAGGAAAATAATCATGAGGGAAACGGTTAAAGAATTCTGGAATCCCCCCCAGAAGATTTTTTGAAGTATAACATCGATGGAGATTCAAAAGATAACCCAGGAATGGTAGGCTTTGGAGGAGTTCTACGAGATGAAACCGGAAGCATCATCTCCCTCTTCCATTGTCATTTAGGAAAAGCCACCAACAACATGGCGGAACTAATGGCATTGGAGCAATGCTTAGAATTTCTGAAACAAGACAACTCCCAAAATGTGATAATAGACACTAATTCAGAGTTAGTCATCAACGCAGCCAAGAGAATTAGTCATGAAACAAGGCCGAAAAAAGTTACAAAACACTGGAGGTTAATAAGGGTGCTCCATAAAATACAGGTTCATCTTCAGGGACTGCCCACACTTATATTCATCCATGTGTGTAGAAATGCCAACAAATTGGCGGACATTCTTGCCAACCAAGGTGTCACCTGTAAGGATAGCGGAATTTTGATGGGTTGGCTTGCAATGCCGCAGAGAGACCTAAAAGAACTTTGCGATAACTAGGCGGAAGAGGATAAAAAAGTGTATCAGAACAAAACTAAGGAAACCAATACGCAATGAGAAGATTTCTATAGGATTCATGATTTTGGTCAGACAGATCTACGGTGGATGGCTCACCAGGGGTGGCCTCAACAACTATGGTTATCACAACGCTAAAAATCCTCGAAGGTAGGTGCTGGGTTTTCACAGTCAGGAGAAAGGTTGAGAATAATAACCGTTGGCCCTGTTCTGGCAGCAAAATTTCCCATTTTTTCTAGTGTTGGGAGACAAAACCACTTCTCGAGTGGTTTTGGTGCAATCGCACCGCTTTCAAGCCGAAGGTGGTTTTGAAATCTTGGTAGCGATACCTTACAACTCTTGACACGTGGATGAGGGCCGAGTCTAAAAACCACCCTCATCGCACAATAAACTTCGATGATTTCAGGTGTGCGATTTTCAGCTCTGCCGTCCAATTTTAGCAAGACCGATCAACGATCAGGATTGTGCGAGTGGTTCGGTGGGGTCGAGGGGTTAAACATCTTGCTTCTTTATGGAGCGATATGTATCTCCAGCGTCGAGTTTAAAAAGAAAAATGGACGACAGTGATTAAGAGGCAGATTAAGGGATTGTTGGGGCGGGTATTTGTGGGGAGGGTTCATGTGCCTTACGACTCCCGTAGCTTGTTTTTGTCGGTACTCAAAAGCGTTTGGCAAGCACTTTTTGGGGTTGGAGGGCTTAAATTCTATAGGACATCTTCCTATTTTGCCTTAAACCACGCAGTTTGGTGGAAATGTGTATATATTGTAAATTATGTTTGATTTAATGAAAAATAATGTACGACTCTTTCTTTAGAAAAAAAAAAAAAGAACCTTTGAATCTTGGCCTTTTCCTCTATGATATAAGGCACATAAATTAGTAACTTTAAGAACCTACTAGTGTACTCATCATCTCTCATGGAACCCATATTTAGCTCATAAATTTTTTTTTCTTTGTCATCAAAGTATCTCTCTAACAAGTACTTCTTCTTGAATAGTCACTCAAACTCACTCCATGTCAAATCCTCCTCATGGATGCATCTGACATTCTTCACATCTTCCCACCAAAACTTTGCTTTACCTTTGAGACTTAATGCATCCACTCTAGATTTCATGTTCTCTGAATAGTCATGCAACCTGAAGGATTTTCGCATGCCAAGCAACAATGCCTCTACATCCTATGGTTTCTTCATATCTCCATCAAATTTTGGTTTCTTTTCTTTCTTAAACTCATCCAGTAGATATCCCCTATCACTCCTCCTTTATGGGTGATACCAATGACAATCATGGTGCTTATCTGAATCAGAACTAGAATCATACATGTGTCTATCCCTTCTCCTATCCAGAGTGTCCAACAATCTGCCATCTCTGATTGTGTCATCTCTATATGATCGATGACCATCATGTGATCTACTACCATATGCCCCATTAGTTCTATCCTCCTTCTCATGGCTGATCCAAAGCGGTCCCTGTCACTGCAATTCTGACAAGCTATGAAGTATGACTGCATTTACCTCTGCTAACTTTTCCTGTGCCTTTATGATTCTGTCATTATCTATCTTATAACTCCTTATCTTCCTTTAAACTTCTTAGTGTCACTGCCAAGTCAAAAGAGTTCCCAACACCATATTGCTCTTCTGATTCATAGGGAGTGTTACACAGTAATTTGTCACTGTCTCCTCGTCAGTCTCCCTACTTTGTCATGAAATCAAATCCATCATGCTCATGCTCTCTGAAATGGCCAAATAACCCTGTTTGCCTAAGTTTATTTGATCATCGCGACTGTTATTGAAATAACCGCGCTGACTAGCGGATGATAGTGCAATTGGTGCGCTGCCAGCGCGGAAGCACACGGGTTTCCCGCGCTGATTGAATTTCATAGCCAGCGCATCCTCTGTTTGTATTAAGTCGCACTGACCAAACCTCCTCCGTTATTGAGATGCAATTTCAGCGCACCAGTCCAGTTATACACCCGCGCTAATCCTGTTTGGGCGAGTTTGTTCTAACAGCCAGCCTTCCAGATGACTCCAGACTTGGTTGTTGGCCTTGTGAATGTCGCCCTCCCTTCTATGGCATGTATGTTCGTCATATGAGCCACATTTCTTGGAGATAAGCTTATCCTTCCACCATCCATGGAGACTCCTTCTCCTATATAAGCCTCCACCATTGCCATGAGTAGCTAGTTTTTGGAATATAGCTTTTGACATAGAGGAATTCATAGTGCTTTAGTGCTACTCTTAATAGGCAGTTGGTGTGTTAAGTGTGGATTGCTAGAGAGCTTAAGGAAGGTTGTGAAGTCTTGTTGCCTTGTGTGAGAGAGAGAGTTGTTAGTCTTGGGAGATCTACCTCCAAGGGTGAATGCTTATGAGACTTGCTGGCTGCACCCTCTCGAGAAGGACTCAGCGTCAGAACATTGGTTGTACCTTTCTCTGTTTTTGATCAATAAAAGATATATGACTACTGTTATGGTTCCATTCTCATTTATCTTATAATGGTTAATGTGAATTACATCCTTTTTGACTGATGTATAGTTGCTTTTACTAGATTTCATGCTTGTGTTTGTTCTCTCTTTGCATGTGCAGGTATCCATCCACGAGGATAGTGGAGGATCGTGACCGACCAGAGCGAAGGAGCGAGGGCAGCATCTCTTCATCAAACAATAGCGCTGGAATCCAAGTAGGTGTTCATTACCCACTTTTAAATTGCAACTAGGGACTTGCATAGTAGCATTGATTGATTGTTGCTAGACCCGTTCTGGGCTAGTAGGGATTGCCTCTATCCGTAGAGGGGATTTACCTCTCCAACAATTTGGCGACTCCGGTGGGGACGTTGCTTGTGTCTTTTTTTATTCATCCTTGTTTTGGGTTTGATTGCTATTCTCTTGTCAAAGGTTGGGGGTTAGTCTTCTGTTTTTTATTTCCTGGTCCACTCTGGGAAATGCCTTAATTTTTTTAAAAGCTACTACCTTGGTTTGAGAGCTTTTGGTTTGATTTTGCCTCTTTTTTAGCCTCAGCGCGGTTTATATCATAACAGTTGTGCTGACATCGCGTATTTGTTTCTTTGACTCCACTGTCATCGCGCTTGAACGTTTAACAGTCGCGCTGACCTTGTTTTCGGGCCAGCGCCCTTAATTCGTGTCCTTCCGCGCTGACAACGCAAAGTTGCTACGCGTGTTGTCTGGTCAGCGCTTTGTTGCTGAGGGTCACCCGCGCTGATCCTGTAGAATTGAATTTTGTTCAATCTTGCCTCCTTGCCCTGTTGGTTTGGCTATTCCCTGTTCTTTCCACCTGGTTTATGACTTGATTTATGTTGTCTGAACTGTGAGATACTTGCTTGCGAAGTCTTGTTCCGCAAGGGTTCGTTTGTTTCTTGTTTTTCGATTTTGAAAGCCTTCCTCTTTGCTTTCACTGCTTGGTTTGTATTTTGCCTTGACTTTTACAGTTGCTGAAGTGTGTTGAATCTTTGTTTGACTAGTTTTAACTCCCATCCTCCAGGTTTTTTCTTTTCTCTATTGATTTCGCACCCTAGCCCTAGGGCATCTAGTGGTCGTGTGTGTGTCAAGCCTTCCGCGGGATCTTGTTTTCTTGTTTGACCAGCCAACTTTAGATTTTCTCTTCACATTTGCTCGGTGATTGTTGAAAGTGTTTTGGTTGTGTTCCAAGCGATTTGCTTCCTCCTCGTTTTGAATTCCTTTTTGTCTTGCTGAGCTTAGATCACATAGCTCACAAACCTTGGTTTTTCCTTTGATTTGGAAAACCGCTTTGGTATCTTGGGAACTTTGTTGTCTTTTCATCGAGTGATTTTATTCCTTTTGCTTGGTGTAGCTATCTCTCAAAATCATTTTAAGCACTTTGTGCCATTGAAAAGAAAATCAAACTAATATCTTTTGCATTTAATAGTTAAAAGGAAAAGAACATTTCGTTGATTTGTGTTTTCAAATGAAAAGTTATGTTTCCTTGCCATTGGTTGCATTAGGTTGTTTGATTGCTTGAGTTCATTTTGTTTGATTGGAAAATTCCTAACCTTCTCATAGTTAGAATTCATCGAACGAAATGATGTTCTTTGGCATGTAGTTTGCATCTAAGTAATTCTGAGATATCATACGGTAGGACCTGAAATCAAAACTTAATTCAAGATCAACTGTAAAACAAACCAAATTTATCTAAAAACGCATTGGAAATTAACGCAAATATCTAGAGGTCTAGGCTAGAGACGTGCTCCAACGTTGTTAAGCCTAGTCACTCTTGTTTTTGCATTAAGGTTGGGTGATTCCTCCTGGTTTGATTCAATTGTGGTCTAGCACGGATTTGGGCTCCCACGTACCGTCGTGTATATATGGGGAGACTCCACTAGGTTTGCATCCTTTATCCATAGGAAGCCGAGTCTGCCGCCTTGTGACCGTAACGCACCGAACACAGCATTCGGGAAGATTGACTGCAATACGGGAAGTCCTTGGTTCTCATATGATTGCCAAGGTGTATAAGCAGTTTTACGGGTTGCTTGGTAAACCTTTTGCCTAGAACTTCCAGAGTAGTCACTTTTGATCTTTTTCAGACTCTCTAAAAGAAAAGGTGTAAGTGAGCGTCTTGTCACTTCGTGCTCATTAAACATTCGAAGTAGATAGAGTCATCTTTTCGTCCTTTTCTCGACTCTCGAAACATGAAAAAGTCAAGTTTGGTTCCTATGTCTTAAAATTCATTTGGCCACGATAATATTTCCCGGTTAATCTTGTGTGCGTTTAGTTT
>APFE031347487.1:0-25056 GCA_000404065.3 Pinus taeda
CCCAAAACACTATCTTTACATTTTTGAAGAAAAGCATGGATCGTACCATATTCAAGATTGTTCTATTCATTCTTTCAGCTACACCATTCTGTTGGGATTATAAGGCACAGTTGTTTGATGTTTGATCCCATGTTGGCGAAGATAGTTTTCAAATTCATTTGATGTGTATTCTTTTCCATTATCAGTGCGAATAGACCCAATATGAGATTGTGCATCATTTTCAATCCATTTATGAAAATTCTTGAACGTTTGAAAAGCATCAGATTTGTTCTTCAATAAATAAACCCAACACATTTTGGTGTAGTCATCAATAAACGTCGTGATATATTTATTTCCATGTGCAGAAGAAATAGGCATTGGACCAGTTCAATGAGTTCAAGTTTCCTATGTGCTCTTGAATGTGAATCATGAAAAGACTATTTTCTATGCTTTCCTAGAATTCAAGCATCACATTGCTTAAGTTTTCTAGGAATTGTAGGCAAACCAACAACACCATTTTTCTTCAATAAGTGAAGACTGTCATAGTTCAAATGTCCAAATCTAGCATGCCATAATAAACTTGATGGAAGTGTACCTTCTTCATGATGAGAATTGTATGAGATGTTGTGCATGAAGCAGATGTTCCTTGCAGTTGAAAGAAGCCTTTCTTCTTCTATTCCCTCATGACAAGTGAGTGGTCCAGATGCTTTTCTTACCTCAGCTTTCCATCAAACCATAATGAATGGAGTGACTTTCTGGCGATGTGGAGCCAAGGACAACAATTTTTTCTTGAGCTGTGAGAGATATAGAACATGATCGAAGAGTCTGGAAGACCAGGCAATTTAAGCCTGATTGTGGACCAAGCCTGATGTGATTTTTTGATTGATCTGCAAAGTATACTGCTCCATCAACATTGTCAGTGAAATCTTCAAAAAAATCTTTTCTATGAGACGTGTGGCAGGTTTCTCCAGAATCAAGCAACCAATCATTTTTCCATGAAGCAAGTGAAGCATTAAACAAACCTCCACTTACTCCAATGTTACATTGTGCCTCAACATAATGAGCGGATTCAGGGGCTTTACCTTTGTCTGTATCATCAATTTTACCTTTTTGTTGGTTTCTTTTCTGCTCAATTTTGTCCCATGGTAGCTTGCATGTAGAGGCATCATGTGATCCATTTCTTTTGCAGAAAATATAGTGTAAATCTGCCTTTTCTCCTTGAGAATGTCTGCTCCCCCTGCCTTTGAAATGTCTTCCTCTTCCTCTTCGTCCACCTCTTCCTCTTGTAGAATCATGAGCAGGATGATTTTCTTTATGAGAAAGGCACATAGTCTCTTTAGAAGATTCAAGGGTTGTCTTCTTTCCAAAAGCTTTCTCTCTTTCAACAAACTTTTTCACAAGAGAGTGAAAGGTTATATCTTTGAGATTTCCATTTGCTTGCAATGACTCAAGATAATTGGAGTAAGTAGGATAAAGTGCCTTGAGAAAAGCAATTAGAGGAATATCCAATTCAACCTTAGTGGATTTTATATCATGCATTATAGACTTTACTTCAGATGCAAGAGCAAGAGGATCATTATTTTGCAGTTCAAGAGTGAAGAGTTTAATCATTAGTTGAACAACTTCAAGTGCAGAATGTGAGTCATAGAGTTCTTTCAGATTTTGTAAAGCTTCAAAGGCAGTTGAATATGATGAAATGTGGTGACTCACCTCCTTATTTACAGATGCTGCGATTAATGCATACGCTTTGCTGTTCTTGTTTTCCCAGATAGCGAGCTCTTTGTCTGATATAGGCTTTTCTGGGTCACTGTCTCCTTCTCCGACACACACTCCTTTCCACAACTCATTGAAGATGAGGGTGTGTTGTATCATCCAGGACCAATCAGGATAGTTCTCCTTGCCTGTGAGAACTATTCCTGCCATAGAGATGATTGAATGCATTCACGGCTCTCAAGAATGCAGCTTCAAAACGTATCAGGCAGCGTCTATATCATTACCATATCAACGTGAAATTGAGCTCGTATCAGTGGAGCGATGATTTCATACAGTCTCTGGACTCTATCAGTGGAGCACCTGCATATCGTGAGCGCGCTGAAAGGCTTATCGAAGAGCTTAAACATTTACCTTCTGATTACTTGGATGACGGCTTTACCACAACGCTCATAATTCTGGTAACGGTCCTTCCTCAAACACACAATTTTGGTAACGATGGACAGAGCAGGAGTGCTATTGTATGCGGCAATTCCAAATTCAAACGCACAATTCAACTGTCAGGCGTTAAAAACAAGGAATGTCATGCATTAAAAAGTACATACCAGCATTCAGGCAGAGACAACAGATTATGGGACAGAGAGAAAAAGGCAGTGGACAAAGGACAGAGGAGTTACAAGGCACACTAAAAAAGGAACCTGGGACTTGCGCTCTGATACCATGTCAGGCCAGGAGTAACTCCAGAAAAACTGATTCATTTATTCCATTAGGTAGCTATCTATTATATACATGAATGTGATCGTTCAGTTCATCTTCTTGATGACTTTTCACATTCAAATTCTCCCAATCGCTGAGGATTAGGTGTCAACAAGTCATAAGAAAATCCGAATTAGAAAGAGAAGGTTATGCATTTCTAATATTAGTTAAAAGATTGTGAAAAGATGCTTGTCTGGGATCATCTCCTTGGTGCCTATAAATTTTGTCCAGAGCCACTACAACGTTAAATCTTTCCCACAAAAATTTCCCAGTTGTTCTACCTGCATACAACGGTTTATCCTTAACAAGATGTAGTTGCGTAAGGTCACCCACAAGAATGATGGACCTACCACCAAAAGGACAACCCTTATTTTCAAGAAAGGCTTCTCGCAAACGAGAATCTATTTGTATGAATAGCCTTGGACCTATAAATCTCGTATCATCAATCAATATATATCGAACATGTCTCATTTCCTTTTGGAACACTGTCAGAGCTTTCCCACACAATGATTTCATATATTTTATAGGAATTTTTAAAATAGAATGTATTGTTTTCCCACGTATGTCAAAAGAAGCAATACCAGTTGGAGCAAGCAATAACAATGGACTTTTCCCATTCGTTGTTGCACTAGAAAGGGCATGAGAAATACACCTAATGAGAGAAGACTTCCCTGTTCCAACAGTACCTAGAATAATCATTTTCAAAGAACCATCATTTCCACCATTAGCAAAGTGCAGAAAATAATTCCAAAAGTAGCTAATTGTTTTTCTGATAGAGATGAAGGTGACAAATATGTGTCTGTAACGAACCCATAATTCAAAACACCTACAAACCGTGCATGCTTTACAAAATAGACCCATTCTTCTAAGAAATCATTTGACACCATCATTTCCTGCCAATTATAGTCAACATCAAAGTCCCTTCTACCAAGATTATCAAGGTCTGAAATGTTTACACAGCTTGGAGGAACTAACCACGAAAAAACCTACCACTCTTCAAAATCCCTATCAAAATTTTCTTCATGTATAAGTGGCTCCACATCCTCTTCATCACCTTCATTTGGCAAAGGGGCTAGATCAACATGCCACGCATGATATCTCCAATTTCTCCAACTCTCAACAGTACTTTCAACGGAAAACCGAATATTTAGACCAACGTCACAAAATGGATGGTATAAAAGCAACTCACCCTAGAAAAACATTTCAAACTCTTTAGACCCCTCATCAAGAACAACATAAAACCATGGCCAAACACAAATGATAGCCTTCTTATCACGTGGCCTCCATTTGTCATGCCTACGCTTCTCCTCAAAACTCCATGATCTTGTTGTTTCTATCAAGCATAAATGTTCCAAAAAAATAGGTTGACTTTGATAAACTTGAATGAAATCATTTCCGCATAAAACTTCATTAAAATGCAGTGAAACCCTTTGCTACACTTTCTTGCCAACATTCAAGGAGAAGGATTTATGATTGCAGACAACATGATATATCTTTAGCAACAAATAGCACGTCCCTTGAGCTCCAATGTCACGCTCAACAAGCGTCTCAGTAAGGAACCTTCTATACGTAGATAATACATTAGCCTCAAACTCACTCCCACCAACAACTCTGGTCAGCACTTCATGATAACTTTCAGATCTTCTCTATGCCTTTGAAGCATATTTTGCAATATACTTTAAAACCTGATGTTGAGAAAGAACTAGCTGACAATCAACATTTCCTTGCCACATTGGTAAAAAGTCAACATTATGAACATTTAAACGGTCATCACTATGTGTTGGTCCATACTTATTTCTCCCTTTTTCATCTATCGACAATGTTGACTCTAGACGAAGCTCCCATGGAGCATGATAGTGACATGAAATAATAAACCCATTTTTATGTAAACAATAATCAACACTGCACTTTGTATGCGTTTGCACATAGTTAACCAAATTCTCATAATCTTCTTCGTCATTACAAGAAAAAAATTATTCAGTGTTCAAAACACATGGACG
The DNA here is from genome assembly GCA_000404065.3 of Pinus taeda. NCBI lineage: Eukaryota > Viridiplantae > Streptophyta > Pinopsida > Pinales > Pinaceae > Pinus > Pinus taeda. Next base: position 4,446 of record APFE031347487.1, read on the forward strand.
TTCTATGTCACATAGATTCCATGCTGTAATGTATTTGTCAAAGTACCTCTTTGCGACACCAACAACAATTGCATTGGGCCAATCCAATGTTTCCATATCCGGTGCTTCAGGTAACCACAAACAACTGTGGATATGGGCCGAGCCTCTATGCTGCCACGCGTACCTGAAAAGATTGAAAACATGGAGGTAAAATATAATAAGAAATCATAACGACATACATTTTCCTTCAAATCATTATAAAATTGTCGAAAAGGAAGAACAACAAACCTATACCAAAATTTTGTACAAAAGATATACCTATATACCTATAATGAATTTTGGTATAGGTTTTATAGGTATTATAGGTATTATAGGTATATAGGTATACAGGTATATAGGTTTGTTGTACATAAGATATTGAATCTTTTGTGCATGTACATAGCAACTATATGCGAGTATCGAATAACATTTTACTCTTTCTAGCATGCTCACTTTGTTGATTAGAATCTCTGCTTGAAGGCATGACACTATGAAAATCAGGTTACTTTGTGTCAGTCGCACAATGTAAAAAACACAGTAAACCCAACTAGTTGATCATATTAGTTAATTTAGAACAACACTTTTTCCAATAAGTTCTTGTACCCATAAGACAAGATCCAAAATGGATTAATTTCTCAGCCAACTTATTATTTGGAAAGTTAGAAAGTTGTTGACACAACTCCTGAACAATTGTAGGCACATTTTCATAAATATTTTTCTTCATTAATAATGAAGTTGTTCCCTAACTACGATGTCACATAATCATATTCAACAAGAAATATCGAAAGTGAGGTTGGCTTCCAAATATCTGATCATAAAATCTCAATAGATGCAAACCACATTCATGCATTTGAACATTGCAAATTCGAGGATGCAACCAATCAGCATCACATGTAGGGAATAAAGTGGGGAACGCCATATCTAGAAGTCCTTCAGTAATATATTCATTAATGGGATATGTACCAATATTTGGTCAATCTATTGGTTTGACAGATGTGTTATTTCCATTTTCAATAGATCTTCTGATTCGATCAACTTCCTGGGATTCATTTGGCAAGCGAGAAATAAAGGATGACGGGTGACAGTGCAAATAGTTATCCACATCTATTTCAATGTCTGCATCCATCCTAGGCATATCATTAACATGACTATCAACATATTGTAACCTGCTAAAAAGATTAGTAGGTCTTTCCGGGAGAAAACCAATTGAATCCATGTCAATTTTGACATCCATGTAGTACTTGTCCATTTCAATTTTATAACACAATGCATCCATCACACATTGTCTCTTTACATAGCATTCATAGTATTCAAATTGTACACCTCGCCTTCTTACAATAAAAAAATCTAGTTCTTCAATACAGTGGAAGCTTCTTTGCAATCAAAGAAATATCTTGTGGAAACCATATTGTGTGGACACTATAACTATATTCACCACCACGAGCATGGGTTACTTGCAATATTAGATTTACCTATGCTATTAGCATCTCTTCAACTTGTGTCAAAACTATTAGAACCTCAGGCTGCTCACCTAGACCCATGTTGTTAAAGTGAGAAAAGCGATGAGCACCTTTCTCAAACTTACATCTTTTACAAATCAACCCTTCGTGAAATCTAAAAACTTGAATACTAGGATAACATTCATTACATACATGGCACATATGCACATAAGCCAAACTATCAATCCTCAAATGAAACTTCTTATGCACATCAACTATTTGTTCATTAAAATGATACCGAACACTTTCATTTTCTCTACAAAACACCATCCTAGCTTGGCGATCATGAAAAACAACTCGTGGAACTGGAGTATTGGTTATAGCATTTCTTTCTATAGCAGAATGAGAAATCATTCTTCTATATTCATTACACCTCACCAAATCCTGCTTGGAAAAAATCAAATAATGTTTGTAAAAATGGAATCTCTACAAGCCAAATCAAATTTATATTAATATAAAAAAACAATTTACATTTTATTCATTGTTGCATCATCCATGTGGAAGTGGTTGAACCGGTATTGATTGCGTTGCTTGCAAATTTCTTTGTCGACCATTATTCAGCTGAACACAATTCTGCGAAAAAACATCAACAAAGACATTCGTAAAACAATATAAATTTAATATTGACAACCAATAAACCTTTTAAAATAAATATGCATTAAGCACCTGTGCTCCACTAAGAGGAAAATTATTCTCATATTCTTCAGCTTCAACAATATTCTTTGTAGAGATACATCGACAAATATTGGTTCCAACATTTCCCAAAGCATCAACCATTCTAGCAAGCATATTACTATCACCAAAAACATCATACACAACAACTTCTTCTCTGGAATCAGATTCCCTATCTTCCATTATAACATATGTTGCATCATTTCCACAGAATCCAAGGTTGTCATCTCTATCTAGGGTCCCTACGTAAAGAAGACCAAAATTTCAAGAGAATCAACAACAAAGCAAACAAAAACACAAACAAAATATTCTTCTATGTAGAGACGAAAGTCTCTAAACTTACCATTACTGTTATTATACATTTTGCCATTTCTTGAAGTTTGGCAAGTTGGTCGTAGACCCTCGCATTTAGGAATAAATAAAGGTTTCATTGCTTTTGAATCTATTTGTCAGTTACTAATGATTTTGACATTGTTCTGAAAGAACAATACAGGCAAGAAACGAATAGAAAAGGTTCATATCCAGAAGAAAAGAAAATAAAAAAGAAAACAATATTGAACTCCCTACATTGTTCCAACAAACACATTACATACAAATTTAGGAGGGGTGGCTATATTAACAATATAGTAGCTACCAACAAACGCTTGACCCTGTTCACCAACACAGTCTCCCAAATTTTCAACCCTTTCAAGAAATTCCTCATTCCTATAGTTCTCATGAACTCCAAAAACTTCATTTCTTTCATTGTTTTCACAGGAAATACCATTGTTGTTGATATGAAGACTCTCTTTCGAAACACAATATTCTAAAAAAAGAGAAAAAGTTAGTAAACCTTCAAAAAGTATAAGTTGTTTGACATGATAAACATGCAATCAAACGACAATGAAAACAAAATTTTCACCGCTCTTTTCATACTTACAATTTACAGGTCCTCCTTCTTCATCATTCACTAAAGCTCTTTTATTTCATTGATATGCAGCTCTTATTTGTGCTTTAATGGGTTCCTTATTCTGTTGATACCACTATCATTGGTATTCACTTAATCGTTGTCGTGTAACATCAAAGGGAGGTTTTTTCTCACCACTCTTGCTTCTTATTTCATTCAACATCTCTATGACAAAGTTTAAGTTAGTTGAAAAGTTGTTTCACAATTGTGTTTCATGCTATTACATACTCCACAACATTGAAATAACTAAAAAATAAGAAAAGTGTAGAGAAGAAATATTTGAGAAATTATGTTTCCCATGGAAAAATTAGAACACACAAAAATATTCCCTTTACACATAATCGATAGAAAAAGAAGTTGAATAAATTGAAAACAAAGAAATACGAACCACATTTGAAATTTACCATATGTATGTCATCAATATAACTTTAAAATCTCAATTACAAATATCTTAAAAAAATATTTCAAAACATACAAAAGGTCTTCTACATTATCAAAAAACAAACATGTTGAAGCCTCAAATGCTAAATCAATACATCCACACATACTGCACCTCTGTGAAGGATACAATCTCCATTATGAATAAGCGAAAATACATTTCCATTTTCAATGACATCATCAAAATCATCCACCATTTGTAGATAGAACCATGACGCTATCTCCTTCATATAACTTCAAAATGTGAATTACAATGATGTTCAAAAAAATATTTAAAAAACACTAAAGATACATATGGTGTTCAGTAATACACAAAAAACAAAACATCTTCATGCCTCAAACGCTAATTGAATACATCCACAGGTAGTGGAGGCATGTCAACAATAGAATCCACATTAGGAAGCAATGAAAAAATATTTCTATTTTCAATGACATCATGAAATTCTTCAATTGTTTGCAGATAGAAGCATGATGCTTCAAGGACGGAAAATCCATCAACAATTATTGTTTTGCATATTCCACTTAATAAATCATACAACTTTAACTACACTCCAAACCAACCGAGCATAAGGAATTTTTCTCCAACTATGCACAAAGGTACATAACCTGCACATTTAGTATTTATATCGGAAGAGACAAATTCAAGTAACGACCATCTGTGTTCCCAATCATTTTCAAAATATTCCAAACTTTTCTCTTTTGACAGTAGACCAAATTCAAAATTCTCTACCTTTTCAAGTGACCAAAAATACATGTGACAATTATTAACAACACAAACAAGTTGATTCTTATATAACCCTGATGACATACATTGTATGTCAACAATAGGAAAAAACGAATAACCCCAATTATTTATGTTCAATTCCGACCAGTAGATAGTGTAACCACAGGTAGGGTAATCTTCATAATCTCTTTCTGAATATACCCAATAAAAATTTTCTTCAAAGAAGATAGCCTCCTTTGGTGGAGTTACACCACCATATGGAAGCTTTTTCCTCTTCCAAACATTGTCAAAACTATTGCAAATGAGAAAATGTGAGTCCATGTTCTCACAAACATGTTTCCAAAACACCCATCCATAATTTCGTGGACTACATTTTTGAAATAAAGAGAAGAATCCTCACTCCCCAACACTAAAAAGTCCAAAATTTCTAAAGGTCTTGGTAAAAGGGTTGACAATGAAATAGTTTTCTGTATGCAAATAACTTCTAGGCATGCTGAAGAGAATCATTTATCCCACTGTATATTCAATTATGTATGCAGAATGAAGAAAAGGAAACACCATAGTCGACAAGTGACCACCATTGTTAAGGTATGACACTAGGAAGCAATCATTGTGAAAAGGAGTGGACAAAGAAATAAATCTAACTCTTTCTCATGGTCATGATCACAAGCCGTAAAAAGAAACGGGTTTGTAAAATAAGACACCATTGTCTACAAACCAACTTAAGTTTCATCAACACCAATAAAGGAATCCAATGAAAGAGAAGCTCAATAATGTCAAAGGGGAGAATTTTCCAAATAGAAGTGTCCATACCAAAACCAACAACCTTTACTGGCAACAAAGGAAAAGTTGCCTTTTGTACTGCAAAGAAAAGAAGAGAAGCGTTAAATTAGGAAAAAAATCCATTTTCATCTTTACTTGCTTTCTATATACTTCAATATTTCACCAAACAAAATAGTGCAACTTAAAAATCCAAAATTATTGAAATTTATAACCACTGCACAAGAACCACTTCTTGAAACATTTTCTCAAAGATGGGCAAGTTAAATATATGATAATTATGCTCACAGACCATATAAAAACATAAGTTTTCATAACTTTGACACAAACATAAAAACTTTGTAACTATATTAACAACGACAAATCCCCCGTAGTCAAATCCTGATTTAAATTAGCACATAACACAAAACCTTTTCAATATAATATTAAACCAGACATTAACCATAAATTCATATTTGTGAAAGGCAAAGTTTGCAATTTATGAAGTTTTCATATGTTTGACACAAACATAAAAACTTTGTAACTATATTGAAGTTATCATAAGCTTGACATAAACATAAAAAGTTTGTAACTATACCTATTAAAATATATTCGCGTTTAATTAAAATGCATATTTTCATAAGATCAATTTGATATATTTCAGCTATATAAATTTTCATTAAAAAATACTATTCATTTCTATTATTTTTTCTATGTATGACAAATATCATAACTATAAAACATAAATGCATATCATTTGTTATCTCAAAATCGGGCCCTGGAAGGCTGTAGACCAGGAAGACTTCAAGTAACTGTTTCAAACCAATCTTTTAGCTAAGGCTTAGCCTCCTTAGCCTGAGAGGGCTCTCTCAAAGGATTAAAGGTTTTATGAGTATGATTAAGATGGCTAACTCTTTATGAAACAAATAGGAATGAGGCTAGTGAAATCAAAATTAACAAGCATCCATTGGGCTTATGGAGTCATATGTCATTTAGCATTAACATTAGAATTGGATTTGCAATGAAATCAAGGCATTCAGATTTCAATATAAACAGAGTACACCAAACACAATAGGACAACCTATGAGTATATGAAGGAAATTAGAACACTGCAAGTGATTTCTAAGTAATCAAATACTCATAATACTGTAGACAACATGAAAAGACAACAAGAGGAATTCATACATTGAAGTCTCTGTGATTCTTGAGCAACAAAAGCCAATATTGTATTACCAAAAGAAACAGAGTCTTTACATAAGCTTAACAACAGAGCTTTTTTACATAAACTTCCAACCCTTATTACATTTCCCTTTCTCCTATATATAGACCTAACTAAGATTCCTCCTTAAACATTAGGGGAACTCGAAATCTACTTCTAATGACACATGTTCAACTTTTAACTGCCTATTTAATGTAACAAACTTCAACTAGACTTTCTAGAGATCTAAATCAAGTAGGATTCTAACACCATGTTATGCTAATAATAGCCTTGATTACAATGGTTCTCATTCTTTGACATCTGGTCCCTTTTTAGTTTGGCTGTGGTGGATGTTCAAGGCTCCATGTTGGTCTTCAATGTCACATCTTTTCCATTGCCCTGAAACATACGAAACTACCCCTATTTATTGGTCTTTGATTTGCCTCAAAATATTCCAATCCAAAGAAACATGCCCTTTTTAGTTCGATTATCCAAAATATAACAGATGACCATGTCTTTGATGTGTTTTCAACCTCTTTTATGTATGAAGGCAAAAGCTCTTTCATGTTGTTTGACATATTTTGTACTGTATTAAATATGTTCACTTTATGACAAAAAGTTTGGAGTTTGGATTCGAATACATGTTTCCTCCACTTGTCTTGACCTTGTTGAAGGTTGATGGCTTCAGATGATCCCTGGTAGATATTCCCTTTTCAAAATTCTCGCTTGTATTTCAAATCGGTTGATTGAGATTGGATTATAAAGCTTCAGCAGTTTCGTAGCGCGCTACGAAACTGCTGAGCGTTAGTCATCATCTTCAGCAGTTTTGTAGCGCGCTACGAAACTGCTGTGTTTTTCCAAAAATCACTATTTCAGCCCAAAATTTTGCTATTTGATCTCTTTACTATTTAATCATTCTTTCAACTGCTCCAAGACCTTTCAAAACTTAATGGGAATGTTTGATTCTTAAATAAAGATCATACCAAGGAAAACTATCAAAACTTTGAAACATAATCTTACTTGAAGTGAGATTTCTTTATGGAGATTCTTTTTGCTGACTCAACTGTACCTTTAAGTCTTCAATTTGTTTCTTCATTACTTTAATTCCAGACCTGAGGTTTGTAATGACTTTTCTGATAAATTGAGCTTCTTTTATTGCAGGAGTAGTCCAGCTACGGAATTGAACACTAAAATCAACCACCTCAGTAATTTGAAATGTTTGGTCCTCCCACCGAGCTTGCATTTGGTTAAAGTAAGCTTCCTTAAGTGCAAATTTTCTGGCAGCCTTTTTTAGTCTAGCAATTTCGAAGTTGGCCAATCTCAATCTCTTTTTCAAGTCTTCTACATTACCTTCTTCTTGAGTGGCAATTGTTTTTCCTTTATCCTTTCTTTCATGAGGTCGTGTCACCTCTCCTGTTTCATCTGCTCTTGGCAGCACCTCCTGTACTTGTTTGAAGTTCCTCGTTATGGGTCTCCTGGGCTTAGAAACAAATTGATCATCTTGATCATCAAACTTGAGTTTCTTTGAGGCTTTGACCTTCTTAGCCTTCTCTTTTCCTGACTGTATCAAATCAGCTTGAACTAGTGGGGACTCTTTAATGTCGATTGCTTGCAATAAATCATTTAAGTCTCCCTTAGAAACAGGGTTTTCTTCAATATCTATTGACTTACCTTTTTCTTTTGCCACCTGGCTCCTAGTCCTTCTTCTTTGAACTCCTTCACCTGTGATTGATTCATGTGTAGTTTCTTTATCCTGATTTTTCTCTTTAAGGGACTGCTGGGGTGTACCTGGATGATCAGTGGCCTGGTGGATTCCCTTACTTGTTTTCTTGCCTTTAACTTTGAAAACCTCTTGGCTCTTGTTTCTGCTTGAGGACCTGTTGTTGAAAGATCTTTTGCAGCTTGAGGGCTGAGACCGGTCTTGCTCTTGAAACCAGCAATGAATATAAATGTGTCCCAGTCTCTGCCTACCCTTTGAAGTTCATGCAGAACAATCAACTTAATCAGGCCATGGTGGAACAATGAAGTCTCACAAACTTCTTTTCTTAGTTGCACCTTGTCACACATTTTACTTAAACTGTGGAATAAGTAAAAAGGTAGATCAATAGATGCCTTCCCTGTGAAATGCAATAGAAGTTTGAAATGGTACGAATACACTTTGTTATATCTTCCTTCACAGGTCAGGTACTTCTGTATATAGGTGAGAAAATGTGCGTATGATTCTTTGACATAACTTCTAGGAACATACTTGCTCAAATCTGAGTTAATGAATTCCTTCTTTAGAAATTCTTTGCATGGGTTCATGTCAAATTTGAAATTCTTGAACCAATTTTCTTGCCCTCTTGGAATCTCTGTAACTGTGGATATCATGTCTGGTGAGACCTGCAATTCCATCATACCAGACTTTGAGTTTAATCCTGTAAAATTCAGGGCAAATTCCTTAGTAACTTGTGCATGACCTCCCTGTAGCTTCTTACAAAAGTTCCAACATCCAGCTTGTTTAAATGCCTTCTCAACCTCTCTGTTCTTCAAGGTTATGTCTAAACCTTCAGGCTCATTTCTCAAGCATTTGCCTGATCTGTAGTCTTTCCTTTCTGCTGATCCCTCCATGAAGATTTAGTGAAATGAAGGCTGAAAATGCTAGCGCTGCTCAAAATCCAAATTCTGTCTTGCTTGAGTGGCTGCCTTGCTTGATAGCTGCCTCACTTGACAGCTGCCTCGCTTGATGACGGTGTTTTCAAATTGAAATCTTGCAGATTTGTTTCTCATGCAAGGCCTACAATCATCATTAAAACTATACATGCCTAACTTACTTTGGAACTTGTATTCCGTGTGTGCTAACGTACCTAGTGGTTGTAATAATGGAAATAAACGGTTAGACATGATATGTGGAGTGCATAAACTAACAATGAATGATGCCACCATAGATTAACTTGACAGATTTGTAAAATTTGAATTATGCGCTGCAAAATCACCTAAAACGCATCGCGCTACGAAAACACCTAAAGGACCTTTGCGCTGCTAAACTGTTTAAAAGGATTTATGCGCTATGAAATCACCTAAAAGGGTTTGTGGCACATAGTAATTTTTAAATCAAACTGACACATGGCTATGAGATCGGAGATGAATGAGAATGACCAGTGATGAATGAGAATGCATACTTGACTCAAGACCCCCTAAGACTCAGACTCTAAGGAAAAACAAAATCAAACTTGGACTAGCACCGACCTTTTATCATCAAACTAGTATGAGAAATTTTGGTATTAGAATTCTTAAGTGATAACATCATTAATGGTATTAGTTTTCATTCTCTTAACCATATTCCAAATGACCTATATTCTCCACCACTACACATAACACTAACATCTTAATTTTAAAACCCTTAAATATAATACATATACTTTCGCATCATAATTTTTTAGAATAGTTTAACCTTATTAATTCAAAATTTGCTAACAAACAAAAATAGAAAATAAAATTACATTAATATCTATAAAATTTTGCACTAAACTCTTAAAATGTTAACGAGACACACACACAATCTATTTCAATAGTTTATATTATATAATTTTAATTCATTATTTCAAAACATATATATATAATAATTAATATAATATAAACTATCATCCTAATTAACACATCAACCATTTTAAAATATCAAATAAAATTATCATTTTAAATAAAACATAAAAACTAAATATAAAAATATTATATCAACTTATAAATATTGAACTTTGATCATCATAATTCCCCATTTTTCTAATATTTTATTATTGTTTGAAAACTAGTGGTAATGGAAACATGAGATGTACCGGATCTTTGTGGAGGTGGCATACAATTCCGTATGATGATGCCAAGTAAATTATAAATGGGCGTTTATTTTACAATATATTTGATTTATTTTTTTTTTACCTGGAAAAATCGTAATTTTTTATTAATTTGAAAAATTAAATCGTAACTTTTTATTAATTTGAAAAATTATATGTAGTAGATGCTTGTGGCATATGGAGTCTACTGGCCAAAGCTTTCAAGTAGTATTCAAAAACATATGATCGAAGTCATTGGAAAAAATATAGATCTGTACATATATTACGATGCAGGGTATACTGATAAGTCTATAATCAAGAGTATAAATATATACATAACATTTGCAAGTAGCTGAACTAAAAACTGTTGATAATAAACAAAAATAACTTAGGGCCTGGCAGCCCTTGGATATGCCCTATCAATGTAGAGCCAGTGATAGTACTGATATTTTTCATCTCCAATCTATTCCTTTATCAACCACAGGTCCATAACCTCCTTGGATAATTTGTCAGCAACCGATTTATGTTCCCTGTATATATGTTGACACGTAACAAAGTTAAATTATGCTTTTAAAATCAGAATTTCATCCAATATGTTCTTGAGTGAGTGCACATGGCATACATTAATGTTATTGAACCAATTTATAATGATTTTAGAGTCAATGAAAATTTGTAGATGAATGCATGAATGAGCTAGTGCAAAATGTAAGAGACGTCGATGAATGCATAAATGAGCCAGTACAAAATGTAAGAAATGTATGAGGGAAATCAATTCTGCAAAGTTATTAGTTCCCATTCCTAATCCCAATTGAATTTTGAAGTGGTAGTATTCTATATTTGATTTATATAATTATACATGATAATTGTAAATTAAAAAATAATAATAATAGTAATAAGTAATAATAAATAATAATAATATATTAAACTTTTTTAAAATCTATAAAATACTTAAATATTAAATAATCGTTATTTTTTTATTTTAAAAAAAAAAACCAAAAAAACAACAAACAAACCTAAATTCCTAATTAAATTTACATTTTATTTATTTTAATTATTTAAAAGATCATATCTAATAAAATATCTTACCTTTTATTTATTTTTAAATAATGAAAAAATTATATAATAAAACATGTTTAAACCATTGTAAAATATAAAAACACACAATAACCAGATTATTCGAGATTATGTTATTGTATGTCATTTTTACGCTGTAAGGCGTTCCCTCTGAGAAAGACATCCCTAAAATATGAAGTGTGCTATCCTCAGCCATTGATTCTATGTGTTAGACGATTGGGGTGTTTTCTGCCATTGGTTTAATTTTTTTTTTCATAGAAAAATGTTATTTTTTCCACCAGCTGGAAGACAGAGAGGGAGGATCTGGCAATGGGCCATGAAAGGCCAGCCCTCCTGGCGATGAGAATCTTCACAGTGACTGAACCGAAACGTGTCTTAGCAGTGACAAAACGTGTCTTTCTTCTTGGTTTCTTGTCTTTCAGTGACTAAACGTGTCTTTCTGCTTGGTTGCTTGTCTTTCTCCCTGCCTGAGGCTTTGTGCTGTTATATCACTATTTATACCCTGTCCTTCACACATGGGATTTCCTCGATGCCTTACTTTGCTTGCTTAATTCGCTACTCAGGTTCATACAACGCCTTGTGAAGTGATTACGGCCTTTGCTCAGGTTCATACAACGCCTTGTATTTAAATCATTTTTGTTCATGGATTGTTCCTTCTGCAATTAGATAAAGTGGATCTTCATATAAATCTCAGCAAAAAAATCATAAGAGGTGACCAAATTGAGATATTCCTTACCATCTTACATCAGTCAAGATTACGTTTTTTAAACTGTGTGAGATGGTTGGAAAGTGGAAAAACTTGTCTCTACGCCGACTTTCATGTCAGCTGTGCAGAGATGAGTTGATCTACGCTTCTTCCCGTCATTCCTCCATTCTCTGGTTTTTATCAGATGGTCAAATTTTATTAAATGTTCATAGTAAACATTCTCAATTTTATTAAATGTTTATTTTTAAATTGTGTGGTGTCATATAATATTCATATGGTAATATAGTTTGGATTAATAGATTCCAAAAATTATTTCGTTCCTTTTCATGCTATATCCTCCTTCTTACCATGTTATGTCAGCGTTTACGTGGTTTAAAAGTTGTTTTTAGAATTTGGTTCACAATTATGATAATATAGTTTAGTGCTATGAGATGAATAGATTTCAGAAATCATTTTAGTTTTCACTTGTCATAATTTTGATTCATAATATTATTAATAGATATTATAAGTTATTTAATATCAATAGATTTGAGAAATTATTTTGGTTGGTTTCATGATTTTAATCGTGTAAATTTATATAAAAATCAATGTATCTTGAAAGGTAGATAAATGAATGAATAGGTTAGAATAATTTAGAGGATAATGCACACAATTATTTTCTAATTTTTGTTTTGTTTTTTATTTTAATTAATATTTAGTTAATTTGTCTTTGGGCTTCCATTATGAACATAGTTGCATTACATTGTGTTGTGGCTTATCACTTTGAACACATTCACAATTGTTAATTGCCTTAGTTTCTCACCCTTTACAATTGCCTTAGTTTCTCAGCATTCACAATTGCTTTGGTTTATCAACAATCCCTGAAAAAACAGGAATAGAATCAATTTACAACCAATTAAAATGGTTAATTTAATCCAAGTGTAGGCATACACAGCCGGAAAAATTTAGGGTTAGGTTTCTCAGGAATGAGATGATTTATTGAATATTATTTTAGTGTGCTATTTGTGCATAATCATCTTAGTATTGCATTGCATTGTGTTGTGACTTATCACTTTGAACACATTCCCAATTGTTGAGAAATGCATGCCCATTAAGTCTTCTGGAGAATCATAAATTTATCCGCCTTCACAATGGCTATGGATAATTTTTTTTCTTAAAAGCACAGAGATATTGTTTTTTCTTAAAAGCACAGAGATATTGTTATAGTTAATTTTTTTTTTTAAACACAGGGATTCAACTTTGATAAAGCTTTCAACCTTCACAATTGATTTAAATCAAGTAGTTTGGACAGTCATACATATCTCAGCTTTAACAATTTGCTATAATTTATTTTTTTTCAAATGCGTTCATAATTGATATTTGTTTTAGTTTGATATTATTTTTTAATACACTTTTTTTTAATACACTGGAATTCAGCCTGCGCAATTGCTTTAGTTTCAGTCATCTGGACAGTTGTAAATTTCTCAGCGTTTAGAATTTGCTTTAGTTTAAGTCTCTCGATAATCATAATTTTTTTTTAAATGCATAAGGAGCTTTGTGTGAAGGCTTGTTAGTTGTCACTCTCGCTGCTCTCCTACTGTATCTAGGATGGGCTTATGTTCTACTGTAGAATGTAATCCCAAATCACAATTTATTTCACTTCTAAATCATATCAATTTAACCTGGGAAATTTGTAGTGGTTAAATTGAAGAAGTGACCTAATTGAGATATTCCTTACCATCTTACATCAGTCAAGATTACGTTTTTTAAACTGTCTGAGATGGTTGGAAAGTGGAAAAAACTGTATGTACGTCGACTATCATGTCCGTTGTGCAGAGATGTACGTTGACTTTCATGTCCGTTGTGCAGAGATGAGTTGATCTACGCTTCTTCCCGTCATTCCTCCATTCTCTGGTTTTTATCAGATGGTCAAATTTTATTAAATTTTCATAGTAAACATTCTCAATTTTATTAAATGTTTATTTTTAAATTGTGTGGTGTCGTATAATATTCATATGGTAATATAGTTTCAGAGGATTAATAGATTCCAAAAATTATTTCGTTCCTTTTCATGCTGTATCCTCCTCCTTACCATGTTATGTCAGCGTTTACGTGGTTTAAAAGTTGTTTTTAGATTTTGGTTCACAATTATGATAATATAGTTTAGTGCTATGAGATGAATAGATTTCAGAAATCATTTTAGTTCTCACTTGTCATAATTTTGATTCATAATATTATTAATAGATATTATAAATTATTTAATATCAATAGATTTGAGAAATTACTTTGGTTGGTTTCATGATTTTAATCGTGTAAATTTATATAGAAATCAATGTATCTTGAAAGATAGATAAATGAATGAATAAGTTAGAATAATTTAGAGGATAATGCACACAATTATTTTCTAATTTTTGTTTTGTTTTTTATTTTAATTAATATTTAGTTAATTTATCTTTGGCCTTCCATTATGAACATAGTTGCAAATTTGAAAATTAACCAGCTACCTAAACTTTTCATTATGGGCGGCTGATCATGAAACTATGTTGTACTCTTTTACTCTTTTATCTGCTATTGTTACACGCAATATTATTTTTACTTTAACAACAATTTTGAAAAATTATTTAAAATTTGTATTCATTATTATTTTTATATGAAAATGTATAATTGACATTGTAAAAATAAGTAAGATTGATTTTTTTTAATATAAGATAAATATGATACTAAAAATTTCTCAATATCTGTTGTTTTGGTTTTCTGTACTAATAAAAATTCAATCATATTAAGTTCTGCCAAATATAGTCATGAACTAATGCTCTTGTAATTACGTAGATTCTAAAATTTGTTCATGGATTGTTCCTAATTTGTTCATGGATTGTTCCTTCTGCAATTAGATAAGGTGGATCTTAACATAAATCTCAGCAAAAAATCATAAGAGGTGACCTAATTGAGATATTCCTTACCATCTTACATCAGTCAAGATTACGTTTTTTAAACTGTCTGAGATGGTTGGAAAGTGGAAAAATCTGGAAATTCCATAATTTTTCCTTGAGATATTTGCAATTTTTTTATTCTAGGTTTTTATTGTGTTAATTGCCTTAGTTTATTTTTTTTTAATACACAATGATTCAGTCTTCACAATTGTTAATTGTTTTAGTTTAATTCACTTTTTTTTCAATGTACAGGGATTCAACCTTCACAATTGCCTTTGGTTAAGTAATCTGGACACTTGCCTGCTGGTACGGAATTTAATCTGGACATTTGCCTGCTGGTAGGGAATTTAAAGCTAATCAATTCACCTGTTGAGATTATACTTTATACTTTTTATTTGTTTTAATCAATAATGTTGTATTCTCCCTTAAAAAACTGATAATGTTGAAATACTATATAAAGCTAATCAATTCACCTCTTGAGATTATACTTTATACTTTTTATTTGTTTTAATAAATAATGTTATATTCTCCCTTAAAAAACTGATAATGTTGAAACACTGAATTCAAATGTACATATATTTTAAAAATATGTACAGTTTAACAACACTAACTACATCTCTTTATACTTTTGAAATTGTCCCAATTTAACAACATTGAAAGATAGATAAATGAATGAATAGGTTAGAATAATTTAGAGGATAATGCACACAATTATTTTCTAATTGTTGTTTTATTTTTTATTTTAATTAATATTTATCTAATTTGTCTTTGGGCTTCCATTATGAACATAGTTGGGCAGATGACCATGAAACTATGTTGTACTCTTTTATCTGCTACTGTTACACGTAATATTATTTTTACTTTAACAACAATTTTGACAAATTATTTAAAATTTGTATTCATTATTATTTTTACATGAAAATGTATAATTGACATTGTAAAAATAAGTAAGATTGATTTTTTTTTAATAAAAGATAAATATGATACTAAAAATTTCTCAATACCTGTTGTTTTGGTTTTCTGTAGTAATAAAAATTCAACCATATTAAGTTCTGCCAAATATATGCATGAACTAATGCTCTTGTAATTACGTAGATTCTAAAATTTGTTCATGGATTGTTCCTTCTGCAATTTGTTAGTGTGCTATTTGTGCATAATCATCTTAGTATTGCATTGCACTGTGTTGTGGCTTATCACTTTGAACACATTCACCATTGTTAATTGCCTTAGTTTCTCACTCTTCACAATTGCCTTAGTTTCTCACCGTTCACAATTGCTTTGGTTTATCAACAATCCCTAAAAAAACAGGAATACAATCAATTTACAACCAATTAAAATGGTTAATTTAATCCAAGTGCAGGCATACACAACCCTTGCTAGGGAAAAATTTAGGGTTAGGTTTCTCGGGAATGAGATGATTTATTGAATATTATTTTAGTGTGCTATTTGTGCATAATCATCTTAGTATTGCATTGCATTGTGTTGTCGCTTATCACTTTGAACACATTCCCAATTGTTGAGAAAGGCATGCCCATTAAGTCTTTTGGAGAATCATAAATTTATCCGCCTTCACAATGGTTATGGATAATTTTTTTTTCTTAAAAACACAGGGATATTGTTATAGTTTAATTTTTTTTTTAAACACAGGGATTCAACCTTGATAAAGTTTTCAACCTTCACAATTGATTTAAATCAAGTAGTCTAGACAATTAGACAATCATACATATCTCAGCTTTCACAATTTGCTATAATTTATTTTTTTTCAAATGCGTTCATAATTGATATTTGTTTTAGTTTGATATTTTTTTTAATACACTGGGATTCAACCTGCGCAATTGCTTTAGTTTCAGTCAGCTGGACAGTTGTAAATTTCTCAGCCTTCAGAATTTGCTTTAGTTTAAGTCTCTGGATAATCATAAATTTTTTTTAAATGCATAAGGAGCTTTGTGTGAAGCCTTGTTAGTTGTCACCCTCGCTGCTCTCCTACTGTATCTAGGATGGGCTTATGTTGGCAATCGTCTCCTCAGTACTACTGTAAAATGTAATCCCAAATCACAACTTATTTCACATTTAAATCATATCAATTTAACTTGGGAAATTTGTAGTGGTTAAATTGAAGAGGTGACCTAATTGAGATATTCCTTACCATCTTACATCAGTGAAGATTACGTTACGTTTTTTAAACTGTCTGAGATAGTTGGAAAGTGGAAAAAACTGTCTGTACGTCGACTTTCATGTCCACTGTGCAGAGATGAGTTGATCTACGCTTCTTCCCGTCATTCCTCCATCCTCTGGTTTTTATCAGATGGTCAAATTTTATTAAATGTTCATAGTAAACATTCTCAATTTTATTAAATGTTTATTTTTAAATTGTGTGATGTCGTATAATATTCATATGGTAATATAGTTTCATAGGATTAATAGATTCCAAAAATTATTTCGTTCATTTTCATGCTGTATCCTCCTTCTTACCATGTTATGTCAGCGTTTACGTGGTTTAAAAGTTGTTTTTAGAATTTGGTTCACAATTATGATAATATAGTTTAGTGCTATGAGATGAATAGATTTCAGAAATCATTTTAGTTCTCGCTTGTCATAATTTTGATTCATAATATTATTAATAGATATTATAAATTATTTAATATCAATAGATTTGAGAATTTACTTTGGTTGGTTTCATGATTTTAATCGTGTAAATTTATATAAAAAATCAATATATCTTAAAAGATAATAAATGAATGAATAGTTTAGAATATTTAGAAATAATTGTAGAGGATAATGCACAACAATTAATTTCTAATTTTGTTTTTTTTTTATTTTAAATTAATATTTAGTTAATTTATCTTTTGGGCCTTCATTATAGAACATAGTTGCAGAATTTTGAAAATTAACCAGCTGACTAAACTTTCATTATGGGCCAGCTGATCATTAGAAACTATTGTTGTTAACTCTTTTTACTCTTTTATCTGCTACTGTTTACAACGTAATATTATTTTTACTTTATACAACAATTTTGACCAATGATTTAAAATTTGTATTCATTATTATTTTTACATGAAAATGTATAATTGACATTGTAAAAATAAGTAAGATTGATTTTTTTTTAATATAAGATAAATATGATACTAAAAATTTCTCAATATCTGTTGTTTTGGTTTTCTGTACTAATAAAAATTCAATCATATTAAGTTCTGCCAAATATAGGCATGAACTAATGCTCTTGTAATTACTTAGATTCTAAAATTTGTTCATGGATTGTTCCTTCTGCAGTTTGTTAGTGTGCTATTTGTGCATAATCATCTTAGTATTGCATTGCATTGTGTTGTGGCTTATCACTTTGAACACATTCACCATTGTTAATTGCCTTGAGAAAGTGGAAAAATCTCAACATTCGATAATTTTTCCTTGAGATATTTGCAATTTTTTTATTTTGG
Organism: Pinus taeda; assembly: GCA_000404065.3. Lineage (NCBI taxonomy): Eukaryota > Viridiplantae > Streptophyta > Pinopsida > Pinales > Pinaceae > Pinus > Pinus taeda. The sequence goes on from APFE031347487.1 coordinate 22,629, forward strand.
GTTTTTATTGTGTTAATTGCCTTAGTTTATTTTTTTTTAATACACAATGATTCCGTCTTCACAATTGTTAATTGTTTTAGTTTAATTCTCTTTTTTTTCAATGTACAGGGATTCAACCTTCACAATTTCCTTTGCTTAAGTAATCTAGACACTTTCCTGCTGGTACGGAATTTAATCTGGACATTTGCCTGCTGGTAGGGAATTTAAAGCTAATCAATTCACCTGTTGAGATTATACTTTATACTTTTTATTTGTTTTAATCAATAATGTTGTATTCTCCCTTTAAAAATTGATAATATTTAAAGCTAATCAATTCACCTGTTGAGAATATACTTTATACTTTTTATTTGTTTTAATCAATAATGTTGTATTCTCCCTTAAAAAATTGATAATGTTGAAATACTATATAAAGCTAATCAATTCACTTGTTGAGATTATACTTTATACTTTTTATTTGTTTTAATAAATAATGTTGTATTCTCACTTTAAAAACTGATAACGTTGAAACATTGAATTCAAATGTACATATATTTTAAAAATATGTACAATTTAACAACACTAACTACATCTTTTTATACTTTTGAAATTGTCCCAATTTAACAACACTATCACCTCTGTTTGCATTATTGAAGCAATAGTTAGTATATATACATTAAAATTGCATCCACAGAATTAGAGTCCATTGAACTAAGGAAGGAAATTCTCATCACGATGACATAGATCTAGGCCGATAATAAATTACAACTAAAAAAAATTCATATCATCTGTACATGTTGTTTAGTTAAATTTAATTTTTCAAATTATTTTCAAATTAAATATTTAATATGTTATTTAAGTTCTGCACTATATTTATTAATGGTACAATGATGTATGATATATTTTTTTAATTAAAATAATATAATGTACAAAGGAAAATGTTTGAATTTATATAATATAAAGTGGCAATTCTCTTAAATTTAAATATTTATGTTAAAATATTAAGGATTAGCTTGTGTGGATTATATTGGGGATTTTCCCCGCTTAGGCTATTAATTTGCATACCACTGTGCAGCTTATGTTGGTTACTCACGCAGCAATGTTGAAATACAGATACTTTGCCTTGGCCTGCTTTGTTTTGTCATTTGGCGATTCAACTTTTAGCGTTGAAGGACATTTCTGGATATTCGTTGTATTTGTTCATCTCTGGTAACAACCTTAATCTCCTTTCCAAGTTTTTGCTTCATTTCTATTCCTTCCATGGACCATGCTAGTGAATCCTATTCCATCAATTGTAGAGTAACCACTGAGCAGCTAGAGGGTCTTATAAATTTACTTCAAAATTATTTCCCGATTGAAATGATTTAGTTATAAATATGCTTTCTTGATAATTTAACTTTTTTCCTTTGTGTTAGACTAGTGCAAAGTGGTGTCGTCATGGTTGTCTTGTTTCTAGTGAACAGACTCTAGAAAACCTTAGATACAAACTTCAATAGCTTTGTTTATGTTTGTCAGAATTCTGGAATAGCCATATCCTTGTATTGATATTATATTGCACTTGGCATTTTTTTTGTCATCCACACACTAAGAAAGTGGAAAACAAATACATGCATGTACATTTACATTTAGAATGCATGTGGAAATTGATATAGGACTTAACGTGTGTTGTCTGCTCTATGTTGAAACAATTTCACTTCTCTTTCCTTAGTAGCTAGGATTTTCAATGCAAAAAGAAAGTAAACATCTGTTTATCATCTTAGATTGCATATTTAGGAATTGTATATGTACATCACGCGATCAACCTTAAAGGCAAGCTTCTTAAGAAAGATCAACTCTAAAATACATTTCAATAAACATAACAACGCTTTGGAACCTAACGCACACCATTTAGAAGTCTAGGCTAGAGACGTATTCCGGCGTCGTAAAACCTGGTAACTATCACTTTCATCGTAGGTTGGGTGATTCCTCCTCTTTGAAACGACAATGCCAGTCGGAACTTGTGCTCCACGTTACCGTCAAGTATAAATTGGGAGACCACAATAGGCTATATCCTTATCCTTAGGAAGCCATGTCTGCCACCCTATCGATCGCAATGCACTGAACACAGCATTCGGGAAGATTGACTGCCGTACCTTAAAAAGTATTCTGCAGTTTTGCGATTGGTTTGGTAATCCCCCTGTCTAGATATCCAGAGTAGTCACTTTCGTTCTCTTCGGACTCCTTAAAAGAAAAGGACCATCTGAGCACTTGTCACTTCAGGCTCATTAAAAAATCGAAGGCGACTAGATTCATATTTAGCTTTTTCTCGACTCTTAAAAATTGAAAAAGCAAATTGTGTCAAAGCGTCATAAAATTTATTTAAATCGGAATAGCCTCATTGTTGTAGGAATTTACAGGGTAAGTTCCTCAGACAGAACACCAAAAGGACACCGCTCACAAACAGATCACAGAT
>APFE031347489.1:0-15350 GCA_000404065.3 Pinus taeda
AATCCTAAATAAACATTTACCCTTCCTATAATATGTAAATATATTAAAAAATCCCCAAAATGATATATATCTCGCCCCAGCTGAATACAACCATAATTAGCATTTAAAAAGGATTAAGGAGTTAATTTGTAATTCGTTAAGAACCTTAATTCCCCGTCGCACTATATGGGATTAATTAAACCTCTAGGTTAATTGATAACCATCTCACCAATCGCATTAGCCCCGATAAAGTTAATTAATTGTTAATAATACATCGGAACCCCATACAAAGTTCCCAACCTACTGTCTTGCCCATTTTTCACAGAATTTCCCCCAATTCCTTCTTTAAATCCACAAGAACCAAATATGGAAACCCTTATAGTCCTGAATGTTGCACTCATGAACGCTCCTCACAAAGACTTAGATTATTTGCCTCTGGCCGATAAAGACTTTCAGATAAAAGACCTATCTAGTGATAGTAACCATCCTAAGATACTTTGCCAAATCAGAGATAGTTATTTGAATAAGTCTGACATTTTTGGACTATGAGAATCTAACCTTCCCATGTATTTCCTTCCCTCAGTTCATGTTTTCCTAGAGATAATTCATCATTGTTGTGCTAATTATGATCCCAATTAGAGAGCCGTTATGTCCCCATTCCAAACTATTCTTTTTCGCATAACTACTCAGTCTATCAATGAAATGATACAATTCCATTCCAGTCAGCCCCTCACCTCTCTTTCCATGGCATATTTACTTGAAAAATCCCCTCAGTTATCGCAATCAGAAATAAATCGCATTGCTCAAATATTCATGTTACCAAAGTACCAGCCCACCGGTCCACCTCCTTATTGGCAGACTTTCTTCACTGAAACTAGAAGACTCATTGTTGATATGATATCTCTAGTAATGGGATTTAACTCCAATGAATATGTTGATGATATTACCCTAGTATTACTATAAATATTTACTCCAAGATAGCCCCCTGCTGTCAGATATGACTATGCTTCTTATATAGCCAACAGAATCCATGACCAGTTCCTGAATTTGGAAAGGGAAGGAGTTTTCAAATATATTTCTTTCATATACCATCTCATGTTATAATATTAGTCAGATAACTTTCCATTCCCTGTTAAGAAACTGGACACCAGAGGAAATCCTAGATCTGTCATTTTTTGGAGTTCAATCTTCCACAATACCCTTGAGTCCCCTTACACTTATAATGAGTTCATTGACTTATTTGTACATCCAACAACCTCTCTGTTGATAGGAGTTTCCCCTCCGAGCATCAGTGGTGACATGAAGAAAATTCTCCATCTCTCTAAGAAATACCAGATAGGCGACTCGTACCTATACAAAAATCACACAAAAATCAGGATGTATGGGTGTGAGCTTTGCCCTTTTATGTTACCCAAGTTTGTTCCCATGAGATTATTTGCCTTGGAGTATTTCAGGCAAATCATAAATGTAGATTTAGTCCATTTTTGTGGTGCTAAGAAAACCGCTCAGCTAAGAATAAAAAATCTGCTAGGCCTTTTTGTTATCAATAACAAGGATGCATGGCAAGAAGCTGAATTTTTTATGGAAGATCCCCTTAGACTACAAAAGAGTTTTAGGTGGGTTCCGTATGACCCCAACAGTTTTATCTCTGATAGAAGAACAAAGAACAGGCTATCACCTTATATACATCATAGGATCCTAGAAATTGAGCAGTTTGCAAACCTGGATGAATGGATAGAGGGAACCCTAGTTAAAGACATTAGTGAGCAAGTCAATATGGAAAATGTTATGAGAGATCTTGAGAAAACACTTGATTTAGATTATTTTCGGCAGGTACCATTCAAACTATCACAAAAATCAGCAATTGGCACATTCGCTACTGGAACTTCTTAACAACCTCCACAGGAAGCTAACATACCAGCCACAGGAACATCCAAAGGAAAGGAAATAGAGACCATAGAACAACCTACAATGACAGATCAGCTTGGAATTTCCAAAGAATAGGGTCAAGTGTCGACTGCTCCAACCCAAACTAAGGTAGTAGAAAGTCCATCATTGCAAACTCCTCTAAATGAGGAAATAAATAAAAAGAGGGACAGAGAAACTACTAACCCTCCCAGTGGACCTACATGACATCCCAAAGCAAAGAGGCAAATATTGAACCCTCTATCAGAAGAGGAAATAATTGAAGAAATTGTAGACAGCCAGAGAGAAGAAAGAGCTAGCCAACAAACGTTTACAGTGGGAGGAACATCTACTAGCTCACAGATGCAAGAGTTAGAAAGACAACACAGTATAGAAGTGCCATCCCTCAGGCCACAAAGAAAACAGACCTTAGATATTAAGAAGGCGTTCATTGAAATAAAGGCCAAGAACGACCCAGTAAGGATTCTAATGTACAATCAATATTTAAAAATGGCCCCCACAAATCAGCAAAGGCTAATGTCAGCCTATGACATTAAAGAGGGAAAGATGATAATGAGTTACTTCAAGCCAAAGGTACAACAACCTCAGTCAGCAACAGATTACATCAGAACAAATTTGGAGGTCCTTGCTGAAGATATTCATCTTATGGACCAGATTGAACTTCACAAGCAAACTGGGGAAATGGTCTATTCCACATTGGCTGGCAAAGCAATGATGGCCCACAAGCTGCAAGATTACCTGGACAACACAACTGCTCAACTACACTTCGAGAAAGCCTCTTCCCTGGATAAGGATAACAGGATAAAATCATTAGAAGAAATCATCATCAGTTTGGGACATAATCCCAAAGATGTTAAAGGCATAGAAGCACAAATCAAGAAAAAAGAGGAAGACATTGCTGCCCTAAGGAAACAGCTAAAGCTACCTCCTTCAAGGCACCCACAGACTACTGAGATTATTAAACAGAAGAAGAGATGATGGACATACTCTTGAAACTAAATGAAAGATTGAATGACACAGAGCAGGCTTTAGAAAATGCATTAAAGGACAAGCAAGGAGAGTCAATCTCTCAGCCTCCTGAGGTAATTCCCATAGTGTCAACAGCAGTCCCATCTACACTTGGGATAGTCTTAGCTCCAAACGTCCCAGTAGCCAGAGCAAAGGTGATCACAGGTACAGTTGCAGCAGGAACAACACCAAGCAGCAGTACGAATTTGAGCACAGAAGAACTGATAAAAGCCATGAAAGATATGAGATTACAGGTATCATAATTAAAAAAAGTAAAGGAACAGTTGGCTAAAATGGAAACAGATTTTAATATCTCTAAGATAAATTTTGTGTAAAAAACAAGGGAGATCAAAGCTTTAGAAAATAAAGTAAAAACATTAGAAACGGATCTCACCTTCGAAAAGCCCCTAGCAGAGATCAAGAAAATCCTTTGGGCCAATATCAGTAAAACTATAAATGATGTGTGGCCATCTATCCAAGTGATATATGAATAGATTGATTTAGTGAAAGCAACACAGAGAGAAATTCAGAAGACAAGAACTTTGTTAGGGAAAATGCCAGATGAGGCCAACTAGCTTATACACTTTTTGAACAACAAAACTAAGGAACAACTAGAAGAACTTGGCATAGCTGATAGGACAGATGCTATTTTAGAAATCAAAAGGGTGTTAACTAATAGAACTTTGATGCAAAACTTAGAGAGAAGGTGCTAAGATATGCAGGTGGAAATTAATTCTTTTATGGAGAAGTTCACAATTTTGCAGAATAAAGGGCTACCAAGTCCTTTGGTCATTAATGACAGATTAATGAAGCATATTGATTATGTAGACAAGTTAAATAAGTACGCTGACAATCAAGGAAGCTCATCAACAAGTGCATCAGGAATAAAAGCTCTCCCCACAGGCCTAGTTCTATATTACAGCTTAGAGAACTTATTCTATATTGAGCATGAGGTAAAGCACTTGTTCACAATCCAACCTAAATTTTTCAGATATACTGATGAAACTCTGAGGAATCTTCAGAAACACAAATTGCCAGAGAAAAAATGGTGCGAACAGATGTTAGAAATTTTATAAATTTATCTTTGGTAAAAGGTAAATTTTGGGCTATTTACCATAGTAAGATGAACAAAGGTGAACAGGGATCAAATAGGTCGAAGTGTATTGGAACAAGTAAAGAGTATCAGTCAAAACAGGGCATCCAGCACAAAGTTACTAATGAAGATAGCAGCAAGCAAAATAAAAGGTCCTACCTCCAGCACACTCAGCACAAATAGGAACAACGCAACATCAGTTGACCTTTCTCCTATCTTCAAGACTAGTTGTTTTTATTTTCTTGTAAAAAATGATTAGTCGTCACTAGAATATATCTCACTATGTTATGAGATATTTTGTGTAAAATATTTTGTATAAATACCCCCTTAATTGGAGTATTGAGGGTGGATTCATATACATTATTGTAATACTGGTTTTTTGGAATAAAGTGCTGATTGGATCAAATTTTCATATGGCTTGCTGGATAAAGAATTGAGGCAAAGGACTTTCCACAGATTTCTTGAATCAAACACCGGATCAATAAGTCATCTATATCTTGTGTTTTAAATTTTTCTTGTCTCTTATATCATCTTTGTTTATATTTTAATGATAAACAAAAACGAGTAATTCTGAATATGCTTGATTGCACTATGTCTTCAAAAGTTATTATTCTCTATGTTTTATTCTGAATTAGAATAAACAGTGAAACTTTGATTGCTTCTATTTTCTATTTCTTTCACTTTGATTATTATTTAAAGAATACTTAACTGCTCTTTATTAGTAATCATTTCAAGTTTCATTTTCTCAAATAGGTTGAATGATTATTAACTACTCTTCACCCATTTTGAAACCATTCTATTTATTCCAAATCGTTGTTTGTTCTTTCTTTGACCATCTTGCTCTATAAAACCATCCTTTGTTAAGAAACCAAGTCCAATTAAGCCATCTTCCTTGACTCCATTAGCCAAATGGTCTAAACTAGCCAGTCCTACCCCTCTGCTATTGAATCTCACCACCCAAACTCAAACAAAACTCCCAAACTTCATAAATAGCCTAATACCTTTCAAAAACAAAGCTAAAACTTAAAGAGAGAGCCCTCTCTTGATGCGGATTGGCTAGAATCTGTATCTAAAATATTGGCTTGTGGTTAGCTCGGTCTCCTTTCCCTTTCTAACAACTTTTGGGAAAACCTAAGTGATAACAGGCACAACACCCCATATTTCTCAAATGATAAATATGGACCTTTCTCCTATTTTATATTCATCTCATTTCATGTTTTCTTTTGGGCTTATTCTCATTTGTCTTAAGTATCATTTTCCACTTATGAGCACTTCCTCACTAGACGACCCTTACAAAATTGACCTTATATTTCCACACTCTCTTTTACATTTAGTTATGACCATTGACGGTTTCCCATAGCACACTTACACGCCCTCTTTCAAAAAAAGGTTTAATTATTTTATTTGGATAAAAACTTGAAAATCATATATACCTATATAAATGTAATATATAATATTGATAGAAATCAATATATGACTATTATTTATGTATATAATAAATTGGACATTAAAATAATATTTTGTAAGTCCTATCCATACATATATATATATATCTATATATATATATATATATATATATATATATATATAAAAGTGATGATTATAAAAGATGAATATATAGATAAAACCTATTGGATTGTAACATACATACGTCACCTTTATATTTGTATATGGTACGCACACATTTGAATTTTTTTTATTTTTTTTCAAGTTTATAATGGTGTATTGAATTAGAAAAGGGGCAAATATGAATCTCCCCTGAACCCAAACATATGCACAAATCTCTCTAAAACTAACAATACAACCATTCGTTCATCTGTATCCAACCTTTTAATACAATTTTGTACCTGTCCTTCCTATAAATTAATGTTTCCTTTTTCACAAAACACATGAGGTATTAAATTTGCATGCCATGATAACAAAAAAAAATGAATCTAAATAAAGCATAATGACATTACAAACCAACATCACATTCTCTCCTCTTCGACCCTCTCTCTCATCATTCCTCGACACGTACATATTTATCTTAATGTTACTTCTTATGCATCTTACGTGTACTATCATATCATTAAACATTTCAAAGGTGTGGACAGCACATCCCATCACTCACCCCGTGGCACAATGTCAACATAAGGACTCTTCCATCGGGCCAACTGGGATAATGTTTACAAATAAACCTCTTATGTTCTTTTGTTCCATCCTAAAGTTCGGTGTTAAATGCAGCTAATGTAACTACTTCTTGATTCGTTTCCTGCGAGTTGTGCCAATGATTTCATTTCGATTATGTTTTTGTTATAATTAGAACATATAATGGAGTTACAATGTGTTATAATGATTCTATTACTCATTCAATAACATAACTAATTCATATCTTGTGGTAGGACTTAGGCAAAATCAATGCCACAAAGGAGGGAGCGTAAAAAAATAAATTAGTTTTAAAATCTTGCAATCATATGCGATAAATGAATATGCTGCAAAACCAACACGTTGAAATGGAGAGGATCCGAAGATTTTTGAGAAACTTGATGATATCTAGTAACAATCGGACCTTCCCACCTTCCCATTGGTCTTACATTCAACCATATTTACATGGGAACGTCAACAATACAGTTTTTACTTCAATGGTGCATCACTATCCTTAAAGATCAGTTTTTTATTCATTTTTATAGTATCTCGGGCATGACTATCGAAGTTCCATAACTGGTAGCTTGATATCTATATAAGGAGGACTATGATTTGTAGAAAACGAAGGGGTGTTGTATTTGTTTTTGGAGGGAAGTTTTTCGCTACAAAATTGTGTCGAGAAAACAACTCAACCAAATTTTAGGTTCAAGCTGACCCTTAAACAAGAGTGGGCTCCCTCAAGTGTTACGAAGATTTTACTTAATCATCAAATAACTTTTATCTCTTTTAGTATCTTATCTTGCTTTAGCATCACTATTAATGTATTTACTTCTTCTTTGGTTCTTGGTTTAGATGCCTTTCAAAATTGAGGATACTTTTGTTTATTGCATGAAACTTGGGAATGAGATCTTTAAGAATTGATATACTCAGCGTGTCTTATTTGAAAATACCTAAACTTCTAGTTAGAATGTTGATTTGTTACCTAAAATCTGAGATTGAGAAAAATAATTGTCCTCAAAATTTGAAGTGTGTTTGATTCTTCACTTTAATGTACTACTGCCAAGAGATCCGAATATGTTCTCTTAAAATTAGCTAACTGTCTAGCAATGAAGGAAATAGATCTTTGACTCTTGATTTTATTCCTGGGAAATTCTGCCACCTATGTTCTCCGAATAAAAATTTGCGTGGAGATGTGAAGTAGACTTCTTGGAATCTTGTAGCTGTACAAATAAACAATGGAAATTTTTCTAGAAGTTTGAAATGTTCTCATGCTCTTGAGAACTCACATTAATTGTTGTGTTAAATACTAAATCAAGGGATTTTGTTTTTTATACTTTCTCTATAATTACTTTTACAAAAAATCTACTTTCTTTTAATTTCTCTATAATTATTTTTACAAAAAATCTACTTTCTTTTCACATATTGACCTCCTTTGCTGTGAATTTGCTTGTAACAAATTTATGGAATATGATAGCTCTAGAACTTAGGCATTTTTCATATTTCACTTGCTGCAATTTCATTTTTATATTCTTAGTATCTACTTTGATTTCTTTGTTTATAGAATAGCCCTTAAAACAAATCCCTGAACTATTTTAGATAACAATGAAGCCTAAGGATCAATCACAATTCTGGTATACTCTTGCATTTGTAATATTAAAGTGTGTATATGTTATGTCTTTGGCACTAGCTCAACCAGATTAGCTAATACAACACATAACAGGTGACTCAAGGTCTTTTTGACATGCAACTTTTAGAAATCAATATTATAAATCCATTCACTATGGAATCTAATTGTTCATCTACAAATTCCAGCTTGTGACAAATATTCATATTAGTAGATAAAACTAAAACTAAGCGCACTAGCAAGCATACTATGAAAATATCACCATAGGAAAAAGAATCTGAGTGTGAATATTTTTCTTGCCATGAAATCACAAAAGGGATACAAGATATTAAAATGTTTTTAATCACAACCACAACTTCTATACATCTACTCTTCTCTATGGCAACAACATAAACTCCTAGCTCTATCCATCTAGCACTATTGATAAAATGATCATTGAGGAATATTTGAGGTTCAAAACATAGATGTACACAAATTTCTTCTCTCCTTTTCCTTCCCAATGCATCAACTTCATATATGAAAATAATACAAGGCAATTTTCCTTTGCCATGTTGAAAAGATCATGAACCCTAGAGGCTCCTACTCCTTCAAACATATGTATTAATTCAGATCAAGATATAGAAAATAAGGGGACCCTTGCTTCACCAATGATTGATTTTGCCAAAAATGTCTTTACAGTTCTACGAAGACCTACCAAAAAGACCCACTTAGGAATTTATGCTCCCAATATAGTGAATTTCTCTCGTTTTTTAAAAAATTATACTATTTCCTTGAAATATTGTTTGGCTTTATCTACACCAGAAACATCAACAAAACTTATACCAGTATTTGATTATGTCTTAAAATTTAACCTTTGGCCTTCGAACACCCAAAGGAAACCTAGGTCCTCCACAGTATAAGAAAATTTTTCTTAAGAAAAAATGAGCATTGCTTCTCATCCTTCCCCGTTGATGTATCTAGGCACGTAATAGTGCGATGGCTAGTTCAAAAACATGCTTACACCTTTAATCTTGCACTGTCACAAAAACTTGAAATGGACTGTGGGAGGGGTCTCAGGTGGTAACTAGTTTTCATTGAGGGGGTGCCGCAATTCGTTTGAACTTTCCATGTAAAAAAAATGGTTTTGGAGAAAGAAATATTGTAGACCGTTCCCCCCTTTGTTGTTAAATCTTGGATGACCTGGGAGACCCTCAATTGAATATGAACCATTGATCTTTTAAGCACTGATCTTCATAGTGAAAAGCGGCATAGACATTAACTTATGTGAATTTTTTGTTTACAGAATATGTGGGATATATCTGACATCTACTAGGTTGCGAAACTTTGTGGAATTTATATACACTAGCAGTGGGATACAATATTGATGTGTTGAGTACTATACCCATTGTAGGCTCTTTCCTTGCCTCGACAGTTTTGTTGGATGTTAACTTGACTCGTAGAGAAATTTATGATTGCTTGGACTTCGATTTCACTTGGAGATTGGGTCCTGTTGTGGCCACCAACAACCCCCCTCTTTTGTTTGATATTAGCAATAACACCAAGCAAATAGGGGACCCTTAGTAAAAAGTTCAAACAAACATCTCTATGAACATTTTTGTTTTTCCTTAGAATTTTATCGCAGCAAAGCAAGGAAACGTTTCTTTTATGGGCATAACAAACTAAGAAGGAGCGATACGAAATTCATCGCATCGCATTCACCATAAGCGCCCTTAAATAAGAAACTTAAGAAATCTCCGACAGTCGATGTGTGACATCGTATATCGCAACATCACGTAAAGCGGCATACAATGAATAATATCTGCGATCTGTGATGAGCACGAATTTTCTCAGCACAATATTCAAGGAAAGCTGCCCATTAATCAAAATTAAGCGTGCGCCTTTAAAAAGGAAATTAACGATTGTACGAATGGCTGCTTTTCGTTTTTTGAAGAGTCAGTTCACTTTGAGTGTCATAATTATACACACGCAAGATCTGAAGCTTTCATGTCAATCTTTATTTCCATTACTCTTTTCCTTGACGCAAACTATAAAACAAGAAATAACATGGAACAATTTTGTAGGAAACATCTAAGGAAAAGGGGAAATCACCAATGCTCAGAGAACACAGAAGAGATCTCTTCAGAAATGGGTGCCACATACGATAGCACTACAGGTTCCAGAGTATCACTCAACAGATGCTAATGACCAATAGGTCATCTGAAGCTCAGAATTAAAGGCACACAAAAGCAGCATGATTACAAGAAGACCTGAAACTTACACGCCAAAAGGCCCACCACGAAGAACGGAGGCAGTTTTCAATCCAGGGAATTGCTCAGAAAGTAAAGTCTTTTAACTCATCAAGTCATCCACAAAGACAGAAACCAAAATAGTAAAAGCAGAACCAGTCTGAGGGAAACTTGAGTTATTTCCAAGTATACATCAAGTCAGCGGGAGATTCTCTAAAATATCTTATATTTTACCAGAAAGTTGTGCCAACTCTTGTTACTTCTATTTTTATAGCACACACGAAAGGGGAAGGCAACCAACCGACTCTTCTCAGGCGAATGCTGCACACTTACAACACTAAGGAGCAAATACGGAAATAGTTCAAAGTCAGATTTAATTTTAGAAATAATTTTCTTTATCAGAAGGACGGTCATTTGAAAACCGGATCCTAAATTTATGTAATCAAGTTAATTAGCTACCAGTATTTAAACCCTTCTCAGGCATTTAGAGAAGGGTCCGGAGATTTGTCAAGAACTCGTCCTCAGAACATGCACTTTTGCACCCTCGGAGGTGGTTTTGATGAATGGATGGATCAAGGTTTATCAATGTTTGCATTTGATATCTGCTACTGATGTTGCACTTCTGTACTCTTGGTAGATGTTAGAGCAAGGAGAGATAAATCATTGTTGCTTGAAGCTTATGAGTGGAACCAGTCATAAATGGTACTTTTATCTCTTGACTATTCCTGCTTATGTTCTTTAAGTGATTTATAGTTTCAGTTGTTTATATGTCATTTTATGAATGTATGGGTTATCATTTGGCACTTTTGTATGGTGGAGTCATATTGTTTGTGTCTGACATATGAATAACTTATTATGCGATAATGTTGTTCACAACTGTTTTGCCTAACTTCTTATGCAAAGTGGTTTATCTTTAATGGTTTCTATTCTTATGATAGCTGAATGATCTTTATTACCAGTTATTGTTCGAAATCTTTTTTAGATCGCATAATAGAAGACATACACCCCGGGTTAGTGTAGATTAGATGTGTTGTTTCTCATTAGATTATAATAGTATAGAGTTAGTTTAAAGAGTCTGAATTAGATTAGATTTAAATTCCTCTTATATTAGCATATTTCAACTCCACACACACACACACCCAAGGTCGGGAAATTGGTCCCGTCATCCCCAGTCGGACCCGCTATACCAAACAGATAAGGAGATGCCAACCAAGGTCCGGACCGGGTGGGTATCCCCCTTGTTGTCGACCCGATTTTCGGGGCTTCAACATATTTGGCGCTAGAAGGAGGGCCGAACTATGAATGGCACCTAAATCAAAATCTAAATACCATTATGAGAGTAAATCACCCTCATCAACTCCCCTGACTTCCTCAGAACATTTAAAATTAGAATCAGAAGTCGGTCGAATAATAATCGCTGCTACATACCCTAATATTTCAGACCAACCTACCATCAAACCCCCTGAAGTTCGAACTCTTATTCACAAACTCCAGGGATTTCCTATTTTTACACTGGGGTCTGATAAATCTCAAAGCAGCGTGACTTCGCAATACAATTCTACTCATCCCCTGACCAGGTTAAAGAGCGGAAAATTTGACATCCAGCCAACTAAACTCCCTCATCCCACCAGGAAAAGAGTAAGGAAAGCATCACTGCACTCTGACAGTGAGACTCTTTCATCTACATCGTCCATCTCAACCCCCTCACCGTGAAGTCAACCGCCCACATCTTCATTCCAAATCACTCATCCGCCTTCCACAACCCCTCTTCCACAATCATCCAAGATCATAATATCTCCATCTTCTCATCCTCAAGGATCATCCCCTGCACTTGCAATTACCAGCAGCTCAAAAATGGCCCAATCTCCATGGAATAACCCTGGAGCGGTTTTAATGCCTCCACCCCTAAGCCAAATACTAGCCCATCCTGAGAAATGGCTACCCAAGTTCAACCCAGAAGCAGGCATGCTAGCTGAAGAGCACATTAACAATTTCATGCTCTCGGTCAATCTTAACGGGGTTACCAACGAAGATGATGTGGTCCGGAATTTTCCCTACACAATGCAGGGAACAGCTGGGTCATGGTATTTCTCATTACCTTCCGGGTCTATAACGAGTTGGGACATCTTTCAAAATCAATTCCTCACCAAATTTGGTGATGACAGATCAACGGCAACGTTAATCAGTGACTTATCCAATCTTAAAGCTGAAGCTAGAGAACCCATCAAAGATTTCAATTTATGATTCAATAAGATCCTCAACAAAATCCCCATTGCTTCCCAACCTAGCGAAGAAGTGCGATGTGAATGGTATATCACAGCCTTACCATCAAACTTAGCAGTCTTTGTAGATAGGGCGAATAAAACAACTTTAGTTGAAAACCTAACGGAGGCAATAACAGTAGAGAAACACGTTATAGCCTTGGAAAAAAGATCTGCGATCAAAGAATGCAAATCTAAAAAGATCACCTTCAAGGAAAACCCCAAGAAGAAACAAACGAAAGATCCTTTCGATTTAGAAGGGTTGCAGAAGGTATTAAAGACCATGTCCAATGAGATGATTGACATAAAAAAACAAGTGGCAGAAACTTCTTCGAAAAAGCCTTACAGAACTTTTAAAAGAGGCCCTTCAATGGATGCAAAACCACCCAATTCCATTTCAAATGTGGAATCCGAAGAAGAAGAAGAAGAAGAGAGAACCGTTGAAGGACAGACCGATGATGAAGAAGTTGTGGAACTACAAGGAATGTGGGATTTCATCCTCCCACAAGAAGAATATCAAGAAGCATTTCCGGTTAGCACACGAAGCAAAAACCAACTTGATCCTCCCCAAAATACCCCTAAGCAGAAGGGCGCGAGCCCTACAGTAAAAGAAAAAGTCGCAACAAAGAAAACAACCACTAAGGCAACTCAATCTAGCCCAGTCCAACCAGATCAAACACCTCCATCAAGAACACTAATAGTGTCGGATGAAATGTACTACAATATTATCGATGACATGAAGAAGACTAGGGCTAATATCACTCTTTATGAATTGAGCAAATTGAAACATCAACAGAAAATAATGATGAAAGAATTACACGCCGTACCTACTACATCTTTGCCTACAGCTGTAGCTACACACAACATGGGAAGACCCCCAATCAACACGGCCAATAAGATCGATCCAAATGACATCGCCTTGATTGGAGGAAGATCAAGATCTCACACTCCCCCCTTTTTGTTCACTTATGAAATCTTCAATAAAAACGTGCACAATTGTTTGGTAGATTCTGGAGCTTCAACAAATATTTTACCCAGATCAACATGTGCCAAGTTGAACGTTCAACCACAAAAATCCACAGTGCGCATAGTTCAGCTTGATCGATCTCAAGTCGAAGTGATTGGTGAACTTAATCAAGTCACTATAAGATTGTCGTCTAACCCCAAGGTATGTCAGGTTATCGACATCCTAGTAGCTGATATCCATGAATTCTACGGCTTAATTCTTAGCAGGGATTGGTCCGAAAAACTCCGTGGATACTTTTCAACCGACTGGTCGCACATGTGGTTACCATACAATGGTAAACCAAATCAAATAAAGGTTGAATGAGAGTTACACCAGAAGTACATAGTAATAGAATTGGAGGGAGAAAATGAAGCAATAGCATATAACATTAGCATCATAGGCAATTACTCGGTAGACTCTTTCCTCGGCAATTTCAATGCTCATACATCACCTTACTTAGAAAATTCAGTTGTGTCCCAAGTCAAAATTTTTTCCCAAACTGATAATTCAAAGTGCGTTAATTTTGTAGAAGAACCTATAAATAAATCTTTGTTTTGGAAACTATATTTTGATGGATCTAAATCTAACGAAGGAGCAGGAGCAGGATGGGTTCTGATTAGTCCAGACGGAAACAAGACATTGCTTACGTGCAGACTTGAATTTGATTGCACAAACAATACAGCAGAATATGAGGCCTTGGTGTAGGGCCTATACAAAGCAATCGGGTTGAACGTCAAGTACCTTCAAGTCTTTGGAGACTCTGAGATTGTGGTCAAACAGGTACGTAACACCATACATTGCCTATCAAGTCATTTGAAACACTATCAATCTCTAGTACAGGATCTGACTGAGCATTTCATAGCATTCAATATTTTCTCAATCCCAAGAATTCAAAACGTAAGCGCAGACCTTTTAGCCAACGTAGCCTCTAGACTCATTCCCTCCGAAGATTTTAGTCCAGATAGATTCTCGATAGAATTAGTCTTTAGACCGTCCATCCCTGACAACATTACAAAATGGAGAGTATTCAATGATGATCCTGATATTGTAAATTTCCTCACCTCTGAAGGATCCTACTCCAATCAAATAATTGACGAAGACCACCACGATCGACAAATACAACAAAATAGCACTGATAATGCTATACCTAAATCGGTGGTTAAGTTGGAAGACTTATACGATTTAAAAAATCGGTTTAAAAGGTCTACTAATTCTAAACTCTACAGTTCAACTCTGAACTACGAATCGGTAAACCTGGGAATCGATGATAAACCACAAAACGTTAATCTAGGCCACGGCCTAGCCCCTGAAGAAAAAATAGCATACATTCGTCTTTTGAGACAATACAAAAGTGTTTTCGCCTGGAATTACAATGAGCTGAAGACATACAACACTTCCATTATCCAACATACTATCCCTATGATTGACAATGAAAAACCTGTCCAGCAGAAACTCAGAAAAATCCACCCCAATGTAGAAAGCCAAATAAAGCCTGAGTTGAATAAGTTATTAAAGCCCAGGATAATTTTCCCCATTAGACATTCCAAATGGGTCTCCAATATGGTGCCTGTTAGAAAGAAAAGCGGAGATATTAGAATCTGCATCGACTTTCGAAATCTCAACAAAGCCTGTCAAAAAGACAATTTTCCCCTCCCTCCGATGGAGAAAATATTACAGGCAGTAGCAGGCTCAGAACTAATGTCTTTTTTGGATGGATTTTCAGGATACAACCAAGTGCTAGTACATCCCGATGATCATTTAAAAACCATGTTCCAAACCAAATGGGGCACATACGCATACCGAAAGATGCCATTTGGTTTGATCAATGCCGGCGCTATGTTTCAAAGAGCTATGGACATCGCATTCAAGGGTTTAGTCAATAAAGCCGTAGTGATTTATTTGGATGATATAACAGTGTACTCCAAGAAGCGAAGCGACCATCTCAGAGACTTAAAACAAATCTTTCAACGGTGTTTAAGGTATGGAATTTCACTTAACCCAAAGAAATCTTTTTTCGCATTAAGTGAAGGAAAACTTCTAGGATTCATAGTATCAAAATCTGGTATTCACATTGAACCTGATAGAATCAAAGAAATTTCTGAAA